>PVJI01015137.1:0-42005 GCA_004026765.1 Micronycteris hirsuta | reverse complement strand
TCCCTCCCTTGCTTCCCCCCTCCCCCTTGGTTTTGTCCATGTGTCCTTTATAGCAGTTCCTGAATACCCTTCTCCCCCTTCTCCCCTTCCCTCTCCTCTCTGGTTACTGCCAGAATGTTCTAAGCTTCAATGTCTCTGGTTCTATTTTGTTTCTCTGGTTGTATTTTGCTTGCTTACCTCACAAGCGTCTTGGCTGTGACTGATCTGAATTCCCCGGTAGCTGATCTGGCCTCGGTGCCTTCGCTCCTGAGCCCTCATACAAAACTTTTTAACATTTCGTAAAGTAGAGGCTACATGATGATGTACTCCTTGAACTTGACCTTATCTGAGAAGCACTTTATCTTCCCTTCCATTCTAAATGAAAGTTTCGCTGGATAGATTATTCTTGGTTATAGGCCCTTGCTTTTCATGATTTGAAATCTCTCTCTCCAGCCCCTTCTTGCTTGGAAGGTCTCCTTTGAGAAATCCGCTGACAGTCTTACGGGGATTCCTTTGTAGGTAACTGTCTCCTTTTCTCTTGCTGCTTGCAAGATTTTCTCTTTATTCTTAATCTTGGGTAATGTAATTATGATGTGCCTTGGTGTGTTCCTGTTTGGGTCCCACTTCTTTGGGGTTCTCTGAGCTTCTTGGATTTCCAGGAAGCCTATTTCCTTTGCTAGGTCTGGGAATTTCTCCTTCATTATCTGTTCAAAAATATGTTCAGTTCCTTGGTGAACTTCTTGTCCTTCTGGCAGCCCTATGATCTGGATGTTGGGTCGTTTACAAATGTCTCTGAGGTTCCTGAGACCCTCCTCATTTTTTTGAATTCTTGTTTCTTCCTTCTGGTCCACCCCATTGGTTTGAGACCCAACTTCCTTTTTCCCCCTATTGGTTCCCTGTAAATCTTCCTCCATTATCCTTATCGTATTCTTCATTTGTTCAATTATTTGCATCCACCTTTCTTCCAGTTTTGTTAGCATTTTAATTACTAGCATTTTGAACTGAGCATCTGATAGGTTGACTATGTCATCATCCGTTAGTTGTAATTTGTTCTGATCTTTCATTTTGGCCATTTTCATTCTTTTTATCTCGGTGCACTTGTCGGCTCGCCAGTGCCGGTGCCAGCAACCTGGGTCGTTTTTTGGGTGACGTTGCCTCTGGGGGCGGGGCCTGGGAGGAAGCACTGGCGACTGCCATTCACCGCGGGCTCCCGTCACCCCTCCGCTCCTGGTTTCCCCACCGCCTTTTCCACCAGACTCGATTCTGCTGGCTCCCTCTGGCCTCTCTCTGGCAGCGTCGCCGGCTTGTGGGATTCACCCGTTGTACGGGGACGTGCCCTGTTCAGGTGCTGATGGTGTGAGTCCCTCTGTGAGAGCTGCCTCTCTCTCCGTTCCTCCGCCCGGTTCTGCCCCACTTACCGGCCTGGATGTTCGTTCTCTCCAACCTCCTGGGTGTCGGACTTCCCTTCAGTTCTTTTCTGTCCGTTCTGGTTGTTTAATTCTTCACTACTGCGTTCGTTGTTTAGACACTCTGTATGTGCGGGCGGTGAGTGCGTCCGCCTACGCCGCCATCTTGGCGGAATTCCTATAGTCACAACCAATTTATAAGTGGAAAAATGGTGGCTCAGAAAGCCTAACCACTTTGTCTACAATCACAGCAAACAAGAACTAGAAGTCAGAGTGAAACCTGGTTCATCCGACTCCAAATCGTATTTTTTTTCCTTATTGCCGCAGCTGCCACCGCCATCCCTTAGTGATTTTGTTATAAAGAATAATTACTTCATAGTTACCTTCTTTGCTGACTTCTCTGTTGTTGTTCCCTGATTTAACATACTGTTAGATGTGGGAAATAGGCTTGAAAAGAACTTGTAGTCCAGCTGGTGTAGCTCGGTGGATTGAGCATAGGCCTGTGAACCAAAGGGTTGGCGGTTCAATTCCCAGTCAGGGCACATGCCTGGATTGCAGGCCAGGTCCCCAGTATGGGGCGCTTGAGACACAACCACACATTGATGTTTCTCTCCCTCTCTTCCTTCTTCCCTTCCCCTCTTTCTGAAAATAAATAAATAAATACAATCTTTAAAAATAAAAAAGAAAAGAACTTGTAATGTGGCCTCTTCTGATGCCTCTGTGGATAAGATGAGAGTGTATTCTAGGTCATAATATACCTCAGCAGCTTAGCAACAGGTAGAACAATTGTACAAGAAGCAAACTGCTCAACACGTGGATGTCCATCTGTGGGAAGACAGTTCCCAGGGTGCACTGGAAGGTTCTCTTTTCCCTGGCTTATGAAAACTTCTATAATGAGCCCTGACTGGTGTATCTCAGTGGAGTGAGTGCGGGCTGGGAACCAAAAGGTCCCAGTTCGGTTCCCAGTCGGGGCACATGCCTGGGTTGCAGGCCAGGTCCCCAGTGAGGACCACGTGAGAGGCAACCATACATTGCTGTTTCTCTCCCTCTCTCCCTCCCTTCCCCTCTCTCTAAAAATAAATAAATAAAATCTTAAAAAAAAAACTTCTATAATGACCTAGATAGAACTATGCTTGTATCAGAAGACCTAGGTTATTATATCTGTGCAAGTCCCAAAGCTGAAACTTTTGGATTTTATCCATCTGGTAGTGTCATACACAGAGCATTACGCCCAATACAACTTTTTGTAGTGATAACATATATTTCTCTTGGATTCCTTTTTTGCCCCATAGGGTTCTGTAGCTATAGCTGGTGCTGTTATTCGCTGGCTAAGAGACAATCTTGGAATTATAAGGAGCTCAGATGAAATTGGTGAGTCTGTTCTCCCAAAGGGTTAAAATGTCTAAGTAATGAAAATTTTTAATGTTTTACCTTTGCAATCTGTTAATACTTGTGCTTTTGCCCCATGTGTGACATTAAATTATATGGATCCCTATTATGAGTTTGATTTATACATAAAGGACTATTTTGTGAAGATTTATAAAACGAGTTGACATATTTAGTGGTGGTTATTAATAAACTGACAAGGTAGGGTGTAAAAATTACCCAAGAGTAAAATTGAGCGCCAAAGATTGCCAGAGGCTGTAGGTGAGTAGTCCCATTAAATTTACCCGAGGAGGAAGAGCTTTAACTCTTAGATTAGAGGGAGCATGAAAACTCCAGTACCTGTAGTTTAAGTATTAATATGAATATTTTCAGTTTATTTTGAACTCACCTACCCACTCTTTCATCTAACTAGTTTAATTTTGTCTGAAGGTGACATCATCAGAAACACATTTCTAATTAGGGATGTACTGGGGGCCCCTTCTTCATCTTTTAGTCAGCGACCTCAAAAATGGTGGAAATGAGCTCAAATACCTTAACAAAACGAATCCAGTTCCTTTACTTTGGAGGGGCTGGGTTACATTTTAGTGGTGGTATTCAATGCAGGACCATGTATTTGTTTTGCTCCTAGCATACTGCTATAATTAGGAATGTTTTGCTGTATTAATGAATAGGAAACCAAAAGCCCTGTGCTAACTTTTGAAATAGATGTGTTTATAGACTAAAGTAAGTAGAATATAATAGAGTGATTTTTTGTTTCTGTTTCTCTCTCTCTCTTTTTTTTAATGTTAGAAAAACTTGCTAAAGAAGTGGGTACTTCTTATGGCTGCTATTTCGTCCCAGCGTTTTCAGGGTTATATGCACCTTACTGGGAGCCCAGTGCGAGAGGGTAAGAATTAAACATAAAGTATGCTTGGAAGGTCTCATAACTTAGCAGTCAGTAATTTCCTGTCTATTTTTAAATGATTTTAAAGCATTGAGGAAACCTTTTCTATTTGGAGAGTATAATTTCATAATCTTTAATCTCCAACAAGTTATAAATCATGTGACAATAAACCCCCACCCACATTCATATCTCGTTAGTGTTATTATCTTTTATCTTCAAGGCATCTGCAAGTTATCTATCAAAGGGACATCATTCTAGATAGATGCTGATTTGGTTTTATATTTTTGTCATCTACTCAGATGGATCATGAACCGGTTCCTATGTGGATGCAAGATTGTGGACCACAAATACTTTCTAAATGACTTAATGTTTATGTCCAGTTTTGGGGGGGCGGTTATGTTTTCCCTCTGCACATTTCTATCTGCCAAATTCAGTCTTTCTATATTCAGGACATTTAAGATTGATGACTCGTTTCTTATCACTCTGACCACTCTAATATTCAAAATCTTTGTATTTTCAGAATCATCTGTGGGCTCACTCAGTTCACCAATAAATGCCATATTGCTTTTGCTGCATTAGAAGCAGTTTGCTTCCAAACCCGAGAGGTAATAAACGTGCACTTGTTTTTTTTATACTTAATCTGATTTAATTATGCTTATACAAATTACACTCATGTCAGAAATTTATCAATGCATTTAATTCATTAAATACTTAAAAATTAAACATGCCTAAACACTAATCTAATAAATGTAAGCTTTTGTTCTGTCTCCAGGTGGCATTACCATCTGAGTTCCTGTCATCTGCTAGGCACTGGGCATTTTATGGTTGGGGTGGGGGTGCTGAGTAGGGCATATTACAGAAGGGGAATAGCACTAACAACCACCAGTGCAAGAAACCTGAGTATAAAATAGTTGTTTGGGTGGATATAAGGGTAAATGAGGACAGAGGTGTAGGGAGAGAAAACGCTGGTTGTGACCAGACCACAGAGGGATTAGAAGACCAAAATAAAAAGTCTCAATTGTATTCTGTAGGCTTTGGAAAGCTCTTGAACATTTTTGAGTAGAAGATCGCCATTTTCAGGGATGTTACTATGAAGTAGTTTGCTTAGGATTATTGCATTGCTTTCTTTAAGATTCTGGATGCCATGAACCGTGACTGTGGAATTCCACTCAGTCATCTGCAGGTAGATGGAGGAATGACCAACAATAAAATTCTTATGCAGCTACAAGCAGACATTCTCTATATCCCCGTAGGTTAGTAAACCTTCATTCACCTAAGTACTAAGACTCATATTTCTTTATGGAAGAACTGGTTTTTTGAGACATATGTGAAATAAATCAATACAAAGTTGTTGATGTAGCTGTCTCCTCTCAGTGAAGCCCTCCATGCCGGAAACAACCGCCCTGGGAGCCGCCATGGCAGCAGGGGCTGCAGAAGGCGTGGGCGTTTGGAGCCTGGAACCCGAGGATCTGTCAGCTGTCACAATGGAGCGGTTTGAACCCCAGATCAATGCTGAGGGTACATTTAAAGAATGAAACCTTGCATGCTATGCTGCGAACACAACCCCAGCAAGAGAGAGCTTCCCTTTCTGTTTATTCATACACTAAGCAACTAAGTACAATAGCAAATGCTACTCTTTCAGGTTTGGCTACTAAGCGTGTTGGGCCACACTGAATGAGTGTGGATGAGAGAGATCATTCCTTATTGAAAAAAAACCTAGTCACAATTTTACTGTTCACATGTTTACAGTCCTTTTGTGTAGGAGGATAGCATTGCCACACTATCAGTTGTAGCTTGTTCAAAAGCCTTTTGTAAAAGGGAGAAAAGAGGTATATCAGCCACCCATCCCTAATGTCTACCCGGAATCATCTTTGGGGCCAATGGCCCAGTTTTAGGACATGATTAGCTGGGCTAAGGAACATTCTGCTAACTTTTAAGCACAGCAGGGTTAGCCAGACAAAGGCAGCAACAGTTTAAATAAATAAGCATTAAATGTCTTATTCACTTCTTAACAAAGTAAGTTAAGGTGTAAGCTCTGAGCAACACCTTTATTAAAATGGTATAATGATGCATCTCTTACACTGAAACAAATGTGAGTACAAAAATAAGGATTTATCTATATTGAGTTTGGTTTTATAACTTTCTAAAAACCTATGCATAAAATAGCATCAAAGTAAATTTTGAGCTATTGGGAAATAAGCTGCAAATGCATTTTTTTGTTTTCTAGAAGACTATGCCAGCAGTTCTTAATTTAATTGATTCTTTTCCATACATAAGAAAAAGGATTGTAATACTAATGATTTTCTAGTCAGACAGTATGCCATGGACCTTGATGTAGAAATGTGTTTCAAAATATGATATTCTGTCTGCAAATAATTTTTCACTTTTGCAAAATTGGATAAAATATAAAGTTCAACATTTTTTCTAATTCTGAAAAAAATCAACTTTTTTTAGCATTTATTTTTATTTTTTTCAGAGTTTATTTATTTATTTTTAGAGAGGGAAAGGGAGGGAGAAAGAGAGAGAGAGAGAAACATCAATGTGTGGTTGCATCTCATGTGGCCCCCACTGGGGACCTGGCCCACAACCCAGGCATGTGCCCTGACTGGGAATCGAACCTGCAACCCTTGGGTTCGCAGCCCGTGCTAAAAATCAACTTTTTAATAAGCAAATAATGTTTAGCAAGTATATGGTCTTGAGATGCTAATCCCACCTTTAACTCGAGGAAGTTTTGTGCAAAGAGTTAAGGATTACTGTTTCCGGAGAGAGCCATCTTTGCGGTTTTTAAAACCTTAGCCCAGAGTTGATCAGTTATATCAATTGTTCTTCCCTCCACCAGCCCCGCCCCTCTCCCCACAGCACGCACAAGCACGCACATACATGCACGGGCACGTAGACATAGATAGTTCATTCCTAAAGCAAACATTTGTTTAGATACCTGGCCAGGTAGGTCAGTTGATTAGTGTCGTCCCCATATGCCAAGGCTGTGGGTTCAATCCCTAGTAAGGGAACATACAAGAATCAGCCAATGAATGCATTAATAAGTGGAACAACAAACTGATACTTCTCTCTGTCTCTAAATTAGTAAATAAAAATATTTTTTAAAACATTTGTTCAGAGCCAACTGCAGGCCAGAAACTGTCCTTACATGGGGATATAGAGATGAACAATGACCAAGTCCTTGCCCTTCAAGACTCAAATACATTGGGAGAGGTAGACAAAACAATGAAAAATCGCTGTAGTAGCTAATACCCTGAGATGTGTGTGAGGTGCTATGGGAAGTTGGCTGAGGGGCCAGAAGTGGGGACGTAGAAACCTTTCTGAAGCGAGTGATATTTGAGCCATGTGTCACTGGAGTTGCAGCCTTGAGGTACTGTGGAAAGGCTGGGAAGCTTCAAGGAAGAGTGGCTTCATGCGTGTTCCCTATCATTAGGAGTGCTGTGTGTATGTGGATGCACCAGTGCCCATTTTTAAAAAATGTTTAAAAACATGTTTATTGATATTAAAGAGAGAGGAAGGGGGAGACACAGAGAGAGAGAGAAACATCAATCATTTGCCTCCTGTACCCACCCTGACTGGGGACTGAACCCACAACCTTGGAATGTGCCCTGACTGAGAATTGAACCACCAAACTTTTGGTGCACAGGACAACGCTCCAACCAATTGAGCCACACTGACAAGGGCAACCAGTGCCTATTTTTTGTTAGTCCTCTTATTGTGGATTTCTCCCTTAAAGAAATCCTGTATCAACCCTGGCCAGGTAGCTCAGTTAGAGCGTCTTCCCCATAACACCACGGTTGCAGGTCTGATCCCCCTGTCAGGGCACATACAAGAATCAACCAATGAATGCATAAATGAGTGGAACAACAGATTGATGTTTTCCTCTCTCTTCCTTCCTGTCTCTCTAAAACCAATCAATAAATAAAAATAAAAACATTTTTAAAAAGAAGAAATCTTGTCTCACAGGAATGCAATTTGAATCTTGTGAGAAATCGAGACTTGTTAAATCCTTTGGCTGGACCCAAAATAATTATCCTTCTAGACTCTACGTTATAGCATAACCCTCCTTGTATCCCCAAAACAACCCCCAAAAGAGATATCTGATTAAATGAGATTCCCCTTTCTAGTTCATCACCACCTGCGTGCAAATGGCCTGGTCTTCACGGGCAGGCTGTCTCCCATTCTCTCAGACACCCTGTAGTCCAGGGGTGTCAAACTCATTTTCTCCGGGGGCCACATCATCCTTGCCGTTGCCTTCAAAGGCCCAAATGTAATGTTAGGACTGTATAAATGTAACTACTCCTTAACAGTTAAGCGAGAGCTCAGCGCTGCTGCCGGGTAGAAACAAGGTGCCCGGCGGATAAAACAAGGTGGAGGGCCGGATTCGGCCCGTGGGCCTTGTGTTTGCCACCCGTGCTGGAGACCATGCTGAATTTCCCCTCCAACCTCCAAACTTCTCTGTCCCAGTCACTGGGCATCAGTAGCAACCACACTCTCCCAAATCTAAGTCCTTGTGAAGCCCTATATCAGTTAATATGCATAACAATTTGCCAGGAATGCTGAGTGAACATAAGTATGGTGCATAGAGCATCTCCGTAATCTGCCTTTTGTGTATGTGTGTTTCCTGTCTTCTATTTCTAGAAAGTGAAATTCGTTATTCTACCTGGAAGAAAGCTGTGATGAAGTCAATGGGTTGGGTTACAACTGAGTCTTCCCAAAGTGGTAACTATGTTTTTATTATTATTATTGCTACATTGTCTTAGTATGTCAAATAGCTTAAGTTTCTGACCATTTATACTTAGCAAAGGTGCTCTGAAGAAAGGCATTATCATATATCCACAGTTTCTAACATTTTGAAAACACTTTAAAGTTCTAAGCATAAAATGTAAATTATCAGGTTGATTTGCATACGTCCTGCCACAACTTTCCTTCTTAGTTTATCCCTAGTACTTTGGTTTATGGCTAACTTTTCTAAAAGTAAAATGATTTCTAATTTATTTCTTTTTTTTTTTTCAAGTTTCTTTTTAATGGAAAAAAATCAACTACAGTCTTTGTTGTTTTTTTTCTCTCCATGTTTTACTTGACCTTTTTGGGGGGCTGTCTTCATGACCTGAACCAACCAAAAGCTATATTAATTGCAGAATGTATTCCACTACTTCCTAAACTGATTCCAAGTTCTTAGCGAGTATATGTTATGGGAATTCAGTGGAATCAGAGAGGAAGAAATGTAGCGACCATAGTAAGTTAGAAGTGTCATAATAGATTAGGAAATACTCGGGAGAAACCAGAGGAGTGTTTTTTTTAATCATTCAGGTAGGAAAGTATTCAGCTTAAGTTAACCATTTAGTTATAAACAGCCATAAGCTTCCTTTAATATGTCTGTGCTATTTAAATAGCCTTAAACAGGCCTTTAACATAATATTTTAATTATTTGCTAAATACAAGGTTGGGAACATCATGAATGGAACAATAACCAATAATATATTGAAGCATATACTGTACTGAAGAAGAGTTTATAGATGAACTATAACCTGTCTCCCAACCCCAAAGCAGGTATAGAACCACTTTTTTTCTCCCGCCTCCACCACCCTAGAACCACTTTTAATGTATCTGGCTTTTAGGAGAATCTTCTGGAACTATCCACTACCACAGATCACCATGATCTGTATTTTTAGTCCTGGATATTCCTACTTGAAATTTTTGTTCTTTTTTTCTCCTAAAGAAGCTTAATATCTTTTTTTATTTCAATATTTTATTCTAAGACTCATTCCAAAAAACAGCAAAACAACCATGTTCTCAGGCAATATTTTAGAATGTAGATTAATACAATTTAGTGTTTCAATGAGAATAATCTTAATAGTTGAGTACATCTCCTTATACACTGAATTCTATTTGAAAAAGAAAATAAAACCATTGGGTTTTGAAATTTATTTTCAATAGGCTAATATAACTTTTCCAATAGCCAAAGAATCTGTAAATTTGAATTTGGGGGGAGTTGGATTGTTTATATTGTATCTCTTGGGGAAGAATCAAGAAAGCTAAACTCAACAGCCTCCCAAAAAAGTTCTTCATCAGCTTTCTTTGGCTTTGCCAGTGGAAAGGGTGTGGTCTATATGCATTATGTTCTTGGCTCCTTGTGGCCTGCTCTCTGTATTGTTTGTTAATTGTCATAAACCTTCAATATTGATTATATTTTTTATTTGACGTAATACCTCTTTGCTAGCTTTTATGAATATACTAGTTTTATAACTTAATTGGTTTTGCTATCATGTGATTCTTAACACCAGTATTGTAATTATGTGTCTCTCTTTTGGTTTGCTTGACTGGAATTCCTTCTACTTGGATGGCCACAGGTGACCCTAGTATCTTCTGTAGTCTACCCTTGGGCTTTTATATAATGAGTAGCATGGTAATGTTAATCGGAGCAAGGTACATCTCAGGTCAGTTGCTCTTTGCATTAGACAATGTTATTAGTTAGCGTTGATGTATTTGTGTGTAACTCAGCAGAAAGTTCTCAGTGATTATCATTCTTCCTATATGCTTAGGAACCTGGAGATTCTATTAGAGGGCTAATTAGACTAATGAATCTTTTGCAGCAGAGTTAAGGACTGTGGCTCTGCTTAACCTCTTCTATTTTTGTTTTTTGATTATTACTTTTTAAAAATTTGTTAATGATTTTATTTATTTATTTTTAGACAGAAGGGAAGGGAGAGAGACAGAGAGGAAGAGAAACATCACTGCGGGGTTGCCTCTCACGCGCCCCTCACTGGGGACCTGGCCCACAACCCAGGCGTGTGCCCTGACTGGGAATCAAACCGGCGACCCTTTGGTTCGCAGCCTGAGCTCAATCCACTGAGCCACACCAGCCAGGGCTAACCTCTTCTATTTTTAGTAAATGATGGTTTCCTGGAGGGGCTACCTTATGCTGTCAACTATAGCAATGAGCAAAAGTGAAAGTACTACTGTTCATGCCAAATGACAGGGCTTTCAGAGTGACAGATTTTTGACATTCATTACATTGGGTTTCAAATGTTCATGAGATGTTTTTCATACTATGAAAGTTTGCTATGCATGGCTTAAGAGTTTAATTCTGGTAAGAGTTTTGGCCAGAGTGTGTTAGCAGAGTTTCTCTAAAACTCTAAAACTGGGGAAATTTTATAGTCACTTTTGCTTTAGTTAAAAGAATACATTTTGTGAACTGAAGTTTTTTAAATGATTGCTTAAATAAATTGGGGTTGAATTAAAACTGAATTAATATTTTTGCACCTTAACTTATACTGAATATTCTTATGGAAGTAAAATCGTTCAGCATGTGAGGAAATACATTGCATAACTTATATTAATTTAAGTATATTCATCATTTTGGAAGCTCTTCCTTATGATAGCATGATTTTTCTTCAAATTAATGGCTTAAATGGAAATAACTTGTTCCATATGTTGCCAAGAAGGTGAATCATTTTTAAAAGTGTTCATGATTAGGGAAAGAGTTAAATTATTTCTTTCAATTAATCAGATGATGACCTGGGTTTAAAATGTCAAATTTAAACTTTATTGATATGGGGGAAACATCTGTTTGTAGAAATCTGACAAACCTTAATTCAGCTTGCCATCATAAGTTTAGTGCTATATAAAATAAGGAATGAAACTTATTTAAATCAATACATTAGGTTATCCTTTTTTTTAAGATTTTATTTAGTTTTAGAAAGAGGAGACAAACATGGATGTGAAAAATATCGATTGGTCGCCTCTCACACGCCCCCAACTGGGGACCTGGCCCACAACTCAGCCATGTGCCCAGACTGGGGATCGAACTGGCAACCCTTGGGTTTGTAGTTTGGAGCTCAATCCACTGAACCACACCAGCCAGGGCACTTTATCATTTTATTAATGATATAATATGGGCTATTTGCGTGAGAATTTAAAACTAAGATTGCCTTCTTCTGTGCTCTTCATATTTAAGATAAAATTGTTCAAAGCTTCTGCTTCTGTAATAACAATACCTTATGTTGGTATTAGTGCTTTGCACCTTACAAAGGGCTTCCATATGTATAAATCCATAGCGAATTAGCAGATGTCTATTTTCTTGATGGAAGAGCCCAAATATTCCCCCAGAAAAACTGTGATTTAAATTTATAAAGAAACTTATATGCTGTTTGGGGGAAAGTTCTCTTATTTGTTCAGTATGCTGAGTTTATTTTTGGCTGCATAATGGTCATCTGGAAAAGGAAAGAATATTGCAGCTAAATGTTTTTGTTGATTTTTCCCATTTCCCCTTTGGTACCACGGCGAGATCACAAGGCCTGGTCTCTATGAAAATTGAGACATGTAGCATATCTCTAAGCTACAGGATACATTAAGTTTCCAAATTCCTAGACTTCCAAAATGGATGTGGTTACCATCTTCAGGTTCTTTCTTGGTAACATATGCTGAGATTGGAACAGTGGGATTGGTTTGCCTTGGCTAAACAATGAGCAATAGTGTGAATATTTGCTAATTTTGGAATTGGCCAATATATTTGTTGCATTTTTAACCAAGAAGCAATATTTAGAAACCCATATGGAATTTCTAATTCTATAAATGATTAAATAGTCTTCATTGCTTTAACCCCTGAATTGCATGTGCGTTGTTATTGACATGTGCTTTCTGTCCCCTGTTTTAGGTATCCCATAAATAATACCAACTCATGGATTCCAACAATGTGAGCTCTTTACCTAACAAGAGACTCCAGCGAATCTATCTCTTAATGTGATGACACTATTCATAGACTCTGATTTTATTTATAAAGCCACTTGCTGCATGACCCTCGAAGTAGACCTGTGGCTTGAAATAAAGAAAATGCAGCCGAATGAATGCTCTAGAAACATTTGGTGTGTTTTTTAACATCAGCTGTTCAGATTGGACCAGCCACCTTTGGAGCTGACCCCTCCTTTGCCATCACTTCCCGCCCATTCCCTCTAAGATCTGGGAAGAATCCAGATCCTGTCCATTGGCAGCTTTCCGCAAGCATGGTCGCATGCTGCTGGGCCAGGATTTGGTTCTCTGCACTACACACACTTGATCAAGGGGCTAAACATGAGTGACTTTGTTTCCTTTTAGCAGACCCCCCACAGTCCCCGTCCCTGCCCATGAGGGAGACCACAGCGTCTTCACTGAATGTTGCAATGGAATCCTCCGCTAAATTCGCGAAGTGGAAACTGAGTACTCTCGTAGCTTAGATATTTTTCTGAAAAGTATTTGCCAAAACTGAAATTCTTCAGACATTTTACATGGCCTCACTAATGATATGGAATTGCTGTCTGGATCTTCCAGGGAAAGACACGTCTTTCTTTTTTTTCCCCACTTCTCCTTTTTACACTTTTTACTTGTTATGTATAACATACATGCCTATATATTTTATATACTGAGGGTAGCCCATTTATAAATTAAGAGTACATTTTACATGGCCTCACTAATTACACTGAATTTCTGTCTGGATCTTAATAGGGAAGAACACTTTTTTTTCTTTTTATATTTCTTACTTTGTACATAATGACATACATGCCTATATATTTTATATACTGAAGGTAGCCCATTTATAAATTAAGAGCACATTGTATTCAGTAGATTATAATGGGGCTGGTCTTAAGTGGACCGCTATGTGCATAAATATTTTGGGGAAAACAGCTGTATATGTTTTAGGGCAACGGTTATACATATTATTTACCAGGAGAAACTTTCTTAAAGAGCCAACATTTAAAATTTAAAACATGTGTTCTATGTCAGTAAAAGAAAATATACTTTATTGTGACTTCAACTATATTTCTTATGCCTTACATTTTTATTTAATTTTTTTAGCTGGAGATATGCTAAAGGAAAAAAAACTGTGGAATACTACAGTAAATACTGTTTTTAAACACAGTACTGGTCCACATAACGTTATTTTCCTTTGACATAATTTTTAACAATTTGGGATCCTTTAGAGGGGATGTCAAAAAAGGTTAAAAAGTTAAAAAAAATACTTTAGGAATAAAGCCAAAATCACTTTCCATTCAAATGTGTTATTAATTGTTGATAAGCAATTATAATTTCTATTTCAGATGACAGAGGATTACCTCTGCTTACTGTCATTACAACTAAAAAAGGTTTACTATTAGAAATGGCTTCCAATGAAACCAAGAACTTCTCAAAATATTTAGTATTATGTGTGCCTAATCTAGCTTCTCAGTGTCGATTTGTAAAATACCTTAAAATTACTGTTTACTACAGACAAGAATATACTGCCTCCTAATTATTTTCTTCGATCAGTGCTGAAAATGGAAAAATATTTATATATTGATATAAAAAGTTTTGTTCTGTTTGAAATGAATGCTAACTTGGATTTGCATTTGTTGTAAATTGTTGCGATTGTTTTACAGATGTGCTGCCACTTTAGGGACATAAATATTATAGAAAGGTACTGTGAAGTTACGACTTTGTGGCAGGGTCCTTTAAAACATAATTATGCTTTTACAAAGGTAGGTTAAGTTCATTGTAAATAATTGTGAAAATCACTGTTCGAATCATTTTAAGATTACGTTAATTTTCTATAAATTGCAATATTTATAAATGTTTGAAATTGTACGCATTGATATTTCATGATAAATGTACTTAAAATAAATTGACCCCTCATTCTTACTTGCATTTCTCATTTACAGACTATAACTTAGATCCAAGTTAAAGTAACAAAGACATTTAGGAAACAAGAAACTCGGCTGTTAACACTTGATCAGGCACATTCTGAAGAATTAACCAGCAGCCGAGGAAGTAGTTTCTAGAATGGTGAGCAGTACCTCAGTCATTTTATTACAAAAGACTGCATTGTCCCATTTCAGCATCCAGAAAATACCCTGGCAAGGTCAACAGCCATTAGCAACAGGGTCTCATGTGATTGACCATGACCTCCTGGTTTCATTCTATTGTTGTTTATCTCTACCTGGGTTAGTCAGTGGAGTCAAGTATATACCATTGTTCTCTCAATTTAGTAGCGAACACCTTAATCTTTTATTTCCCAAACTAATAAAGTAAAATAAGTAATGCATCTTTGCTTCTGTAATGATAACTTAGAATTTTTCAGTGTATTTTTTTTGAAGTGCCCAAAGCTCAGTTCTTTGGTTTATGGGTGTTCTATGTTGTTTGGGAATGAAGAATGATAGCTATTTAGGAGAAATCACCAAGTGAAAGATGTCACAGTAAAAGAACTAACAACCGTGACGTTAGAGCAGGTAGTATTTACCTCAGTGTCTACCTAATAGTAAATAGAAGTACAAAAATTATTTTTATATACTTAATGAGATATGATTAATATACAGAAAGCTGCACATATTTAATGTATGTAATTTGATGAGCTTGGACATACACACACACCTATTATACTATCACCGCAATCAAGGTAATAAATATATGCATCACCTCCAAAAGTTTCCTTGTGTCCCTTGGCTCTTTGTGTGTGTTTGTGTGTGTGTGTGAAAAGAATGCTTAACACAAATGTACCCTCTTAATTTTTTAAGTGCACAGTGCCATATTGTTGACTATAGGCACTAAATTGTAAGCTGATCTCTAGGATTTATTCATTTTGTATAACTGTAAGTGTATACCCTTTGAACAGCTCAGCGTCATGTATTCCAGGTCCATCCATGCTGCTGCAGATGGTAGGGTTTCTTTTTTAAGGCTGAGTAGTACTCTACTGTACACACACACCACACTTTCTGCATCCATTTAGTAAATATCAAATCATTTCAGTCATCACCCAAACATCCATCACAGGGAGAATGGTTAAATAAACTGTGATACAGCCACAAGCAGAAAATGTGTAGCTTTAGAAAAAAATGGTGACACTGTCTATAAACATGGAAACATCCAGGATAAGTGAAAAAGCAAGGTGCAGAGGAGTACATGTGTTACCTTTATGTTTTAAAAAGAGAGAGAGCTAGGATGTTTGCCTATGCTGGAAGGACATATATGGAGCTGATAATAGTGTTTATTGTGCTTCATGCCATTGGATCAGCTTTGACTCCCCATGACCCTATGAATGAGTGACGTCCACACTGTCCTGTCCTCGACAGCCCTGTTCAGCTCCTGCACACTCATGCCTACGGCTTCTTTTATGGAGTCAGCCCATCTCGTATGTGGTCTTTCTCTCTTCCTGCTGCCTTCTATTTTTCCTGCATTATTGTCTTTTCCAAAGAACTCTGCCTTCTCATAACATGCCCAAAGTAGGACGGCTTCAGGTTTGTCAGTTTTGCCTCCAGCAATGTTTCAGGCTTGGTTTGCTCTAGGACCCACTCGCTTGCCTTTCTGGGGGTCCAAGGAATCCAGAGAACTCTCCTCCAACACAGTATTTCAAATGAATCATTTTTTCCTATCAAGCCTTTACAGTCCAGCTTTAGTATCCATACATATTAATTGGGAATATGAGGCTGTGGGTAAATAGCCTTGGTCTCTAATGACACATCTTTGCTCTTGGCAATGTTCCCTAATTCTTCCATTGGTGCCCTTCTGAGTCTCAGCCTTCTCTTGATTTCTTGGCTGCTGTCTCTATTTGAATTGATGACTGAACCAAGGTAAGCAGAATCTTGAACAATTTCAGTGTTTGTGTTGTCTATGTCAAAGCTGTGTTTTTCTTCTGTAGTCATGATTTTTGTCTTCATGTAGAAAGCAGTAATAATCGAGCATGTGAGGATATATATATATATGTCATATATATAGATATGTAGCATGTAAGGATATATATATATAGTGTGTGTATATATATACACCTTTGTGTATATATCTTAATTGTTAATAACTATAATACTGAACCATGTTAACATTTAACTATTTACAAAGCTAATTTTAAATTTTCACCTTAAGCCCTGGCTAGTGTACCTCAATGGATTGAGCGCGGGCTGTGAACCAAAGGGTCGCTGGTTCGATTCCCCATCAGGGCACATGCCTGGGTTGTGGGCTAGGTCCCCAGGTGGGCCAGGTGAGATGCAACCACACATTGATGTTTCTCTCCCTCTCTTTCTCCCTCCCTTCCCTTCTGTCTAAAAATAAATAAATAGCCTGGCTGGTGTAGCTCAGTGGATTGAGCGTGGGCTGTGAACCAAAGGGTCGCCGGTTCGATTCCCCATCAGGGCACATGCCTGGGTTGCGGGCCAGGTCCCCAGAGGGGGCCATGTGAGAGGCAACCACACATTGATGTTTCTCTCCCTCTCTTTCTCCTTCCCTTCCCCTCTCTTTGAAAATAAATAAATAAAATCTTTAAAAATAAATAATTAAATTTTCACCTTAAATTTAGAGGTCAACACAAATATGGCAGCATTATTAATAATAGCCAGTAAGAGGTAACAACCCACATGTCTGTCAATTGATAAATGGATAAACAAGGTGGTATATCCACTCAATGGAATAGTACTCAGCTATAAAAATGAGTAAGGTACTGATATGTGCTACAACATGGGTGAACCTTGAAAACTATGCAAAGTGAAAAAAGCCACACACAAAAAGCTACGTAGTGTATGATTTCATTTATATGAAATGTCTGGAAGAGAGAAATCCGTAGAGACACAAAGTAGGTTAATGGCTGCCAGAGTTGGGTGGGGTGGGAAGTGACTGCAAATGAGTACAGGGTTTCTTTTGGGGTGATGTATGGCCAGTTCTTTGACAGCATGTGAGCTTATAACCCCTGAAATGAGTCCTCTGGTGGAAATAAATTTTATTTAGTCCTTGAAAATAGAGGTTAATAAATTTAACTCCTTTTTTATTGCACTTCCACTATTTTCAACTGGTGGCATTTGATATTGGTAAGAGAAAAATACCTTCATCACTAATACATAAGAAATTGAGGCAACAAAAGATCTGGTGTTCTTTTCACCTCAGGGGTTTTCATGGTCTGTCCGATGGAATGTACTGATATTAAAAGCTACGGTGAACTTGTTTCCCGCTCCCACCCCCCCCCCCAAAAAGACTTGATAAATGAAGAGGCAGTCTTCTGAAAGCATTAAGCAAAATATATTACCATAATTATCAGTAACTTGACTTTTCCCTAAGTGGACCCTGAATGCCATTTTGTAATTTTCTTAAAAGTTTAATTTCAGACCCGGCTGGTGTAGCTCAGTGGATTGAGCGCAGGCTGGGAACCAAAAGGTCCCGGTTCGATTCCCAGTCGGGGCACATGCCTGGGTTGCAGGCCAGGTCCCCAATGAGGGCCATGTGAGAGGCAACCATACATTGCTCTTTCTCCCTCTCTTTCTCCCTCCCTTCTCCTCTCTCTGAAAGTAAATAAATAAAATCTTTTAAAAAAATCTTAAAAAAAAGTTTAATTTCAGCTTTTCACTATCGTCTTTCTCCTCAAACTCAATCTAAACCATCAGCTTTAAAAAAAAAAGAAGACCGTAAGTTTGCAGGTCATTCTCATGCAGGGGCCCTGTTAATCTCTGTATCATCCAATGTTAGTATATGTGCTGCCGAAGCTAGCTCGAAACCTTCAGCTTCTGATTCATTTACCTGCATACCTTTTTCTTTACTACAAAGCTTATAGCAGGAAACAACAGGTCTGGATGCGATCCACATCTTCAATTAATTGTAAATGTAATTCAGATTGCAGTAAATCCTTGCACGTTCACACTCTACATCAGCAGCCAAGGGAGCCCTTTTTTAGAAAAGCATTTCTGCCCATCTATTTTTTTAAATAAAATTGTTTGGAAAGAAATACTACTGCTCACAGAACAATTGGAAAATATTAATAAGATTAGAAAGAAGAGTAGAAAATCATCCATAGTCTTAAAATAATGCCTGTAGTTATTTTGATTTTTTCCCCCCTCAAGCTTTAAGGGAGTATTTTTATATAGATTTTGAATGTTCATAAACTTTACATTAATTTTTTAAAGATTTTATTTATTTACTTTTAGACAGAGGGGAAGGGAGGGAGAGAAATATCAATGTGTGGTTGCTTCTCATGCACCCCCCACTGGGGACGTGGCCCACAACCCAGGCATGTGCCCCGACTGGGAATTGAACCAGTGACACTTTGATTCGCAGGCCAGCTCTCAATCCACTGAGCCACACCAGCCAGGGCTTACATTAAATTTTGAATATGCACAACAATATGAGGCATCATGTATATGGACACATACAGGTGGACTCACAGTGCAAATCTTCCATCGGGATGATAGATAACCACGTTAAGGAGGTTGGTTATCTCTGGAAGGGAGACGATGGGATTAGGGAAAGGAACTTCAGGGGAAACTGAAAAGTCACGGTTCTTGAAAAATAAATAAAGCAAACGTAGCAAAATCTTAAGATTAGGCTGAGTGGTGATACACATATATTTACTATATTCTCTACTTTTCTGTATGCTTGAAATATTTCATAATAAAAAGATGAGGTGCATTGCCAGCCTAATTGTGTCTAAATTCATAACCCACTGCCCATTAGCTAATTTTGATTATCCTGATAGCTTTCCCAATTAAAAGGGTTGAAATCTTAATGATCTGGCACAATTAAAATCTTTTTTTTTTTAAGCTTTTATCCTTATTTTTAGACAGAAGGGAAGGGAGGGACAGAGGGAGAGAAACATCAATGTGTGGTTGCCTCTCACGTGACCCCCAGTGGGGACCTGGCCTGCAACCCAGGCATGTGCCCTGACTGGGAATAGACAATTAAAATCTTTTATCGGCTTGCTATAAAGGACACGTGCAATAGGATCTAGTAACTAACTTGAAAAGCTCGTTTCTTGTTAGAAACAAATTTAACCCTAGGTGGCGCTGTTTTCCACAGTCAGGCTTCTCTGTCTTCCCATCAGAGTGTACTGCGGAGGTTGCTAGGGTCCAGGTTTTCTGGTAATCATAATGAAAGTATTGTAGGGACTATGGGAGATGACCAGGATGCTTTCATGCTAGGATAATAAAAATCAAAGGCTTAAGTGAAGCCATCAATCCATTTACACCTTCCTGCAGCTTTGATTTTCCTTAGACTTTTCAACTCATGATAAAAGATTTATAGATAATTTTCTTCACAATCTATAATTGAATAATTTAGAAACTGGAATATCTCTGATAATTACATTTTTGTTTTAACTCTCGGGAGATAACATAGTAAAATCAATTCCAAGGCCTACATTATTTTTCCAAAACAAACCACATAATTGTCATTATTCCTTACTTTCCTATTTTTGCCTTTCATCCTCTTGGTACTAGAGAATTACAAAGAAATAATCTCTTTATAACAACCCACAAGCATGATAAAATCAAGACAAAATTATGTTAATTATACCTTATGTTGGTACCATCATTATTGTCTCAATGCTGAGCAAATCTTTTAAAATTCTATCAGTGTCATTAGCTTTTTATATATTAAGCTTTATGAAGTTATTAAGAAAATATTCTTTATTACTACAGTCCATCAGCATTTTAATCATATGTTCTAAGAATCATAAGCACTTTAGCATCCAAATATAATAATAAAACAACTAATTTGAAAAATGGTGAATAATCTAACTTATAGAATATTTTATGATGAAAACATTTTCCACATCAGTTGAATTAGGCAAAGGGTATACTTTAAAAAAGCAATCACAATAGATTTATTTCAATGTTAGTAAGCTACAAATAGAATTAAATTTCTTTAATCATAAAACAATTACAGAACCAAAACTTTTAACACCCTAATTTCTTAGGTATCTTTTGGGTAAAGTATATTTTTTAAGTGGAATTCTTTTTATATAAAGACATTATTAATTAAAGATTTTATTTATTTATTTTTAGAGAGAGGGGAAGGGAGGGAGAAAGAGAGGAAGAGAAACATCAATATAAGAGAGAAACGATCAGTTATCTGTCATATGTGCCCCAACCTGGGACCAAACGCACAACCCAGGCATGTGCCCTGATGGAGAATCAAACCTGTGACCTTTTACTTTGCAGGAGGACGCCCAACCCACTGAGCCACACTGGTCAGGGCTAAACTAAGACATTTTTAAAAAGAAATGTCTTTGTACTACTTTTAAAAATCATTAACTACCTTGGAATGAAGTAATCCAAATTAATTCTTAAGCAATCATATGTTGGTTTGCATTGTACTACTAGTGAGAAATTTCACTGTAGATGTATAGACGCTAACAATACGCAGGGAAGAAGGCGCAGTGAAACATTGCCCTGCTTCCAAAACTCTTTTTGGAGCTCTGCTGTAGAAAGATATTACACAAGGTTTTTATCCCAAACAGTGAGTAGGATGTTAACTTGCCAGAGAGTGAATGGCCTTAGCATTACACTATTCCTTTCTTTGTCTTTGGGTTTCTACGTTAAGGAATAATGAGTTTTGTTTCTAAAATTGCTCGTAGCAGAGGTAATTCTAGTCTCCTGGGGGAAGAGATTGGAGAAAGGAAGGTAGAGTGTTTCTTGTATGCTTTTATGGTCAATCGACTTTGGTATTGTATATCCAAGTGAACTTGGCCATTCTAACCAAGTATGTTTAACGATTTTCTGAAATCAAAAGGAAAAAAGAGAGAATCCAATTCTGCCGTCAAATATTTAGTTACTAAAGTAAAATGCACTTAGATTGTTACCTTTATGGAAATATCTTCTCCAAATAAGGAGTAACAAAAATTGAGTTAGTGATGTTTTTAACATCGAAATATCAGTTTTGGGTAGTTACAGTTTTTGATAAATAGTGAATTGCTGGTATTGGTTATCCATTGTTGCGTGGAAACTACCTCAGAACTTCGTGGTTTGAAACCATAGCCATTTGACTGGTCACAGTTCCGTGGGCCTGAGCTCAGTGGGAAGCAGTTTTTCTGTTGGTCTTGTTTGGATCCCTCCTGGGCATACAGTCGGGTGGCTCATTGGCTGGGGGCTGGCTGGCTAGAGTTCATCTCACTAACACATCTGGTAATTGGCCCAGGCTGTTGGCTAGGGCACCTAAGTTGTTTTCCATGTCGCCTACCCAGCAAGGTAGCTCAGCCTTTTTATGCCTGGTTACGAGAGGGCAAGAGTGAGAGTTGTAAGGCCTGGTTTTTTGTTTGTTTGTTTGTTTGTTTGTTTGTTTTAATTTATTGATTTGAGAGAGGAAGAGAGAAAGAAAAAAAATGATTTGTTGTTTCACTTTTTGATGCATTCATTGGTTGAATCTCATTGTTACCCTGACTGGGGATTGAACTTGCAACCTTGGTGTATTAGGACAATGCTCTAACCAACTGAGCTACCCGGCCAGGACCCTCTTCCACTGCTTTCTGTTGGTCAGACCAAATCATAAGGCTGGCCTAGATTCAAGGGAAGGGAAAATCTACTCTACCTCTTGGTAGGAAGAACTGCAGGTAGTCTGTGGCCATATTTATCTATCATACTAGATTTTTAGGTCAACACACTCATTCAAAATGTCAAAATAATAGCTTAAAAGTATCAAAGAGCTGAAAGGACAATAGTGAACTGCCAACCTCATTTTTTAATTGGGGAATGATTGCCTATAATTGGAGAGATAAGCTATCAGAGCAATAAGGATGAATAAGCTTCACACTTGGAATGCAGAGGTCCAGGATTCGGACACATTCAAAATAAAGGGAGTCTCATAGGCATTTCTCCAGCATTACAGAAGGACCAAAAGGGACTACACCTCAAGGATAAGGTGTGGACTACCCTCTCATCCCCTGTCCCAGGAGACTACAGGGAAGGCTGCCTTGGCTCTGAGCAGAGTCTGAGAAAAAAGGTGATGATCTTGGGTCATGCCTGGATTTGACACACTAATTACTTTTGTGGCCTTGGTCTGGTTGTTTAACTTGTTTGCATCATTCTCTCATTTAAAAAATAAAGATAACAGCCCTGGCTGGTGTGGCTCAGTGGACTGAGTGCTGGCCTGCAAACCAAAGGGTTGCCGGTTTGATTCCCAGTCAGGGCACGTGCCTGGGTTGTGGACCAGGTCCCCAGTGGGGGGCACACAAGAGGCAACCACACATTGATGCTTCTCTCCCTCTCTTTCTCCCTCCCTTCTCCTTTGTCTAAAATAAATAAATAAAATCTTTAAAAAAGAAAATAAAAGATAACAATCTCCACCTCTTAGAGTTGTGAAGATTCAGTGAAACAATACATACAAATTGCTTAGAGTGGGTGTCATGTGAAACTGCTCAATAAATGTTAGTTTAACCATTATCATTTAATAGTAAGTAGTCATGGGTGTTTTCTCTTTTCTCTGGACCCTCCTGCTCCCTTTGTGCCCTGTGCCCAGGTCAAAATGCCATATGCCCACAGAAGCCAGACAAGAAATGTACGGAGGTAAGACAGAAAGTAAAGAAAACAGGGATCCCTGACTGGTGTGGCTCAGTTGGTTGGTCATCATCCCACAAAGCAAAAAGTCCAAACAGTCACTGGTTCGTTTCCTGGTCAGGGCACATGCCTGAGTTGTGGGTCAGGTCCCCAGTAGGGGTGCACCCCAGAGGCAACCAATCCATGTTTCTCCCTCTTTTTTAAGAATTTCCTCTCTTTAAAAAAGAAAAAGAAAACAGGAAGAGACAGAAATCTGTAGAAACAGACCACATACCCTGCGTGGATGGGGATTGTCGCCATGGGGGAATGCAGACCCCTGTTACAATATCTTCATTAGCATAATCCTATGCATATAAAACAGATGTTTGGGAAATAAGAATAAACAACAATAATTCAGAAACTCTTGGGAGGTAGGTTACCAAAGCTTAAAAAATATTGCATGTCCTTAAAAAGGAGGAGCCAGAATTTGAATCTAGATCAGTCTTCAGGGGAAAATGCCTATGAGGATTAATATAAAGTATTAACTCTCTGGTTTACAAACATTGCTCATGTGAGACGATAGATAAGCAAAAATTATATTTAGTGATTTGTTACTATATTTTCAGCCTTATCGCTTTATGTACTTTATCATATGTTATCACATTTAATTTGCATAAATGCCCTTTAAATTAGGTAATACTATTTTCACTGTGCCTAGGTAATTAATTGAGCTATTACAGTATACTTTGTTTCTACTGTATATTTTCCACCACAGGGGACACTCAGCTTCTTCTTCCCACAGAGACTTGGGAAGGGAACTGCAGAAGCCTCTCAGGTGGGCAGGAGTGGGGAAGAGCAGTGGTTGGTGATCCTAGGACTAATATCTTCCCCAGGAACAGACAAGCTCCCTGAATCCCTAGAGCCTTCTCAGAGAAGTTGAGTGATTTGCCCAAGGTCAAAGAGCAAGTGAGTAACAAAACTGAGACTCAAGTTCAAGTGTGTCAGACTCCAAAGCCAACGCTCTTAAGCAGACTTCTTAACATCATTGGCTCTCTTCTGATCATGAGTAACTGTGGTTCTGCCATATGCATTTTGGGCCAAGAAGTACAAAAAGTAACCTTGTCTCGGTTACTTTCAGAAATGTAATCAAGAAATGTTAGTCGGACAGTAGATGGTGACGTGGAATTCAGCCACCTGCCCTCATGCCCTACTGTTGTTAGCTCTGATTCTACATTCTAATGCATGATACAGGCTTGCTTCCCAGAAGTGTGGCGCACTTTCACTCAATGAGGTTGCTAGGATAAATACGTGCAGGTATATTTATTTGCAAGCCTTTATTTTCTACTTCAGTAACCTCTGCCATTAATATTTATTATTAATCCATAAAGCATACATAATTGTGCCTAAGTAGGTGACCCTAAATTAGCAAATTCCTATCCCATCAACCACAGAAGATTTATCTATTCCAGAAGTCATTTGTTTTTTTCACCACTGATTCTCCGGGGGGATTTCAGAGCTGTTTTTCATGGCCATTGCTTCTCAGATAACTGGAAAAATAGCCTGAGCAGCCTTTGAAAGGCTGGATGTTTGATAAATGTCTAGAACTTCCATTTAAAGTTGAAGATAGAAGGTGATCCTTCCTCTGTGAATAATAATACCAGAAAAGGAAAGAATGTCTTTATATACTTAGGATAAAAAGGGCACAGTGAATAATATACTTGATAGTTTAGTGAACAAATATCTTATCCACCTATTCTGGCAACTGACAGGTGTAGAAGTAATAGACAAACTAAAATGTCTCTATAAATTACATACATAAAATCGATAAAAGAAAAGGTATCTCAGATAAACATCATTTAGGGAAAAACTGGAAATAAAAAGTTGAAGAAATAATCTACTGTGTCTTGAAACTTTTTAAAACCCACATTTTAAACATGGAGGGGAGAGAGAAAGAGAGAGGGAGAGAGAAATTAAAAAACAAACAGAGAGGACCCTGGCTGGTGTAGCTCAGTGGATTGAGCGCGGGCTGTGAACCAAAGGGTCACCGGTTCGATTCCCAGTCAGGGCACATGCCTGGGTTGCAGGCCAGGTCCCCAGTGGGGGCCACGTGAGAGGCAAACACACATTGATGTTTCTCTCCCTCTCTTTCTCCCTCCCTTCCCTTCTATCTAAAAATAAATAAATAAAATCTTTTAAAAAATGGTTAAAAAACGGTAAGTTTAAAAAAACAAACAAACAAACAGGGAAACCCACCAACCCAGGAACTCAATGTGGCCAGTAGATTTAAAAGATAAGTCATTGAAAGCCCTTATTAGCTAACCCTTTATAGATCAAGGACAGTGAGAGACACGTAGAGCTGACCCAAGTTGAACCTAGCATTGCAGATTCCCCAGCTGCCCCACAGACATGTAAGTAAAATCAATGTTTATTGTGTGCCATAGAAATGTTGTTTTTTTAACATTAAAAAAATTTATTGATTGCCTTGGCTGGTGTAGCTCAGTGGATTGGGCGCGGGCTGGGAACCGGAGGGTCCCGGTTCGATTCCCAGTCGGGGCGCATGCCTGGGTTGCAGGCCAGGTCCCCGGTGGGGGCCATGTGAGAGGCAACCATACATTGCTGTTTCTCTCCCTCTCTTTCTCCCTCTCTTCCTCTCTCTCTAAAAATAAATAAAGAAAATTTTAAAAAAAATTATTGATTGATTTTAGAGAGAAGATGGGAGAGGAGAGAGAGAAACATTAATTTGTTGTTCCACTTACTTATGCATTCATTGGTTGATTGTTGTATGTGCCCTGACCTGGATGGAATCCACAACCTGGGCGTATCAGAAGGATGCTCAAACCAACTGAGCTACTCAGCTAAGTGAAACATTGTATTTTGTCATTACATGCCATGAGCTGACTGATACAATAATAATGTTTGTGAGAAAGGACATTTTTAGCCCAGGCTGGTATGGCTCAGTGGATTGAGCACCAGGCTGTGAAGCAAAAGGCCACGAGTTCGAATTCCAGTCAGGGCACATTCCTGAGTTGTGGGAAAGGTCCCCAGTAGGGGGCGCACGAGAAGCAACCACACATTGATGTTTCCCTCCCTGACTTGCTCTCTCCCTCCCCCCTCTCTCTAAAAATAAGTAAAAAAAAATTTTTTAAGGACATTTTAAAAATGGAAAGCAAATGTATAGTGACCCATGAAATAGAGTCAAATACAAGATATTTCGGACCAGAAAATACAGTGATTCACAGTTTCCTAATTAGAAGCACAAAATTCACAAGAAGTGATCCTGCAGTGGCTGGAGAGCTGGCTAGGGAATCAATGCATCAAAGCTGTGGTGATTCAGAACAGAGCCAAGACTTGCATTGAGCGTCAGTCAGCTCTATGCTCTGGTCTTGACCACTGAGGACATGCATTATGTCACCACAGCTAGACACTAGGTCAAGAGCACTAGGTCAAATAGTGGTGGTGCCTAGATAATAATCTATTGTTTCTGTATAATCTGCATAAATCACTGAGATCACAGGAAATTCTCCCACAAGTTTTCAAGTCACTCATAGTTAAAGAAATGAAACTGTGTGCAGCAGGTTGTTTCAGTAATTTGTCCCAATTTGGTCACAGCTCCCTAAATCCATGCCTCCGAGAGATCCTCTTATGCAATGACCCTGGGAGAGCCGAAGTGACTTGCTTTGTCCGATGAGAGAACAGTAAATGAAATGCAAGCAAAAGCTTGGAAAGTGACCGCACTTAAGGAATTGTGTTAATCTCTCTACTGGTGTTAATCTCTGGAGCCCTGAAACCACCAGGTATAGAGGTCAGGCTTGCCCGGTGAAGATGAGAAGATCACGGGGAATAGTCAGTTATCTGCTGAGGACTCTTAGGCAGCAGAAGGGACAGCTGACTGCCTTCACAAGCGTGAGCCCAGAGTTCTAGAAGCAGAGGAATCACCCATACAATAAATGATTGTTGTTTTAAGTCATTACATTTTTTCGGGATGGTTTATGACACGGGAAAAGCTAACTGATAGACCATGTGAACAACTTCATGGATTGCCTTTGCAATTCATATCCAAGAGAAAGTGCGCCTTGTTTCCACCTCCAACAAGTTGGTAATGTGATATTGTGATTTGTAATAAGAAAAATATAGTCTTCATCCGGGTTCTCTGCACAGAGCTCCCAAAGCCCTTGGAATTTCCTGTGTTGAGAGTCTTAAAGGTGTCTTTGGTTATGTTAATGAGGTGACCTTGGGAAAGCTCCTAAATCACCTAGGGATGGAGGCTGGTTGTCAGGGGAACCAACTACGAGATTAGAGGGTTGAAGCTTTCAGTCTCACCCCCAGATCTTTGGGATGGGAAACAGCTGTAGGATGAATCAATCACCAATGGCTAATGACGTAATCATTCATGCCTGGGTAATGAGTCCCCCATAAAACCCCAAAGGAGGCATTTGGAGAGCTTCCGAGTTGGTAAATGAACACGGGGAGCTGGGCGGAGAACGGCGCTCTGAGAGCCTAGCAGCTCCGTGCCCTTTCCCCAGGCCTTGCCCTGCGTCTCCTCCATCTGGCTGTTCCTGAGTTACATCTTTTTATAATGCACCAGTAGCTAGTAAGTAAAATGTTCCTCTGTGTACCACGGCTGCTCTAGCAAATGAATTGGACATTGAGGAGGGGGTTTTGGGAACCTCTAAGCTACAGCTGGTGGGTCAGAAGCACAGGTACAACTTGGACTTGGGATTGGCATCAGACGTGGGGGCAAGGGGGCAGTTTTGTAGGATTCAGCCCCTAACCTGTGGGATCTGTCGTTGTCTTCAGGTACACAGTGTCAGAACTGAGTTAAATTGTACCCCATTAGTGTTGGAGAGAATTGGCGTGGTGTTGGGGGGAAACCCACACATTGGAATTGGGTGCAGAATCGTTGGCGGAAACTTTACAAAAGGTTATTATTGAACCATCTGGAGACCTGGGATTCAGTTGATACCTCTCTCTCCCTGCGCTTTCATATACCCAACACAAAAGTCTGTTTTTACCCCCTTTAAATCTGAAATCCTGGCCTCAACAAGGAATCCTACCCATCTTCCTGCATCTGCTCTGGCTTTACACGGATCTGTTCCCCGGTGTAACAGAACAGTCATTTAAAAACCCATCTGACTATGTCCCCCTCTCACTGAAAACCCCTGAGTCACTTTCATTTATTCCCTATATTTCCCATGACCTACAGTCCCTCACAGCTTGAGCCGCCCCATATCCCCCACCACCAGCCTCATCTCTACGACCTCCCACACCCACGTCTGCCCCAGCCTTTCTGTTCTGCTAATGGGCAGTCGCCGTGCTCCTCCTGCTAGAGCCCTTTCATGTGCTCTTGCTTTGCCATTGATTCTATTACTCTGGCCTCCACCCCCCACTGAATCTTCCCAACCTCCT
Organism: Micronycteris hirsuta; assembly: GCA_004026765.1. Lineage (NCBI taxonomy): Eukaryota > Metazoa > Chordata > Mammalia > Chiroptera > Phyllostomidae > Micronycteris > Micronycteris hirsuta. Next base: position 13,716 of record PVJI01015137.1, on the reverse strand, counting down.
CTTACCTCGGGCCTCACTTACTTGGGGAAGCCTTTTCTGGGTCCCTAGTGCAGGTTATATTCTTTTTCTTTATTGTACTTATCTCTGATTTCATTTGGTGATTGAATGTACTTGCGTTCGTGTTGTTTTCAGTTTAGTGTCTGTTTTCCCAACTACACTATAAACTCCAGAAAGTAGACAATGCAAAGCTTTGCTCGCTCTGGGAGGTTTGATGTCTAGCACAGTGCCAGGAATAGCACTGACAGTGTATATTTGTTGACTGACTGAATGAGTTTGACATGCAGAGCTATAATTGTGCTTGGCATAAATAAAATAGACTCAATGCAGAGTTGCTGAATGAATAAGGAATGAATGAATAAGCCTGGGATAGGGAGGGGATAGCAAAAGGAAAAGCCATATCTTGCATGGCCTTGTGTTCCTTGCATAAGCTAAATAACTATTTTTGGAATGGAGGAGCAAACTAATCGGAGGATTTTGAAGGGATAAATAAGGATATGGATAAAAAGAGGACAAAAATTTGTTTCCTTTGTATTTGAAATAATCAATTAAATGGTCTTTTGTGTAGACATGGAACTAATATGTAAAAAAAATAATTTAAATGGGTACTTCTCTGGATGTACAACTATAAACAACGGTGTGATTCTATGGGCTAACACCTTGTGGTCACAATTACTTAGCATTTCTATAGTCTGCACAGCAAAGGAAATCATCAACAAAATAAAAAGACAACCCACTGAATGGGAGAACATATTCACTGATACATCTGATAACGGGTTAATACCCCAAATTTATAAAGTACTTACAAACCTCAACACCAAAACAACAAACAACCCAATTAAAAAATAGGCAAAGGACCTGAATAGACACTTGTCCAAAGAGGACATACAGATGACCAATAGACATATGAAAAGATGCTCAATGTCACTAATCATCAGAGAGATGCAAATTAAAACCACAGTGAGATACCACCTCACACCTGTCAGAATGGCTATCATCAATAAATCAATAAACAAGTACTGGCCAGGATGTGGAGATAAGGGAACTCTTTTGTACTATTGGTGGGTATGCAGACTGGTGCAGCCACGGTGGACAACAGTATGGAATTTCCTCAAAAAATTTTAAATTGATCTGCCTTTTGACCTAGTGATCCCACTTCTGGGAATATACCAGAAGGATCCAAAACACTAATTTGAAAGAACATAAACACCCCTATGTTCACCGCAGCATTATTTACAATCACCAAGACATGGAAGCAGCCCAAGTGCCCATCAGTAGATGAGTGGACAAAACAACTATGGGACATTTACACAATGGAATTCTACTGGGCCACAAAAAAGAAGAAAGTTTTACCCTTTGCGACAATATGAATGGACCTGGGAACATTATGCTAAGTGAAATAAGCCCGTCAGAGAAAGACAAACGCCGTATGATTTCACTCGTATGTGGAATCTAATGAACAAACTGAACTGACAAGCAAAACAGAGACAGACACACAGATGGAGAACAGATGACAGCTAGTGGGGTAGGGGGAGGTTAGGGGGTTAGAGGGATTGAGCACAAAGGAAAAAGGACTCAGGGACATATGTGGACAACAGTGTGGTGATTGCTGGGGGCAGAGGAGTGTAAGGGGACTAAATGGTAATGGGAAAATACAATAAAGATTAAAAAATAGAAATAGAACACAGTACAATTTGGTAAGAAAGTAAAATATTTAAGAATCACTTCAAAGAAATGAAAACTACTATAAACATCACAAATTCAGATGAACAGAATGTTTTTATTAATTAATTACCTAACACTTCTACAATATTTTTTCTACTTTTAGCTGCACACTCTTTCATTGCCTCTTTGAACAGCAGTTTTGTTGTATAATCTATAAGAACAGTAAAGTATACTTCAGTCTTCCAAAAAAAAATTTCTCTAGTCTAGAGGGTGAGTTCTCTTGGTTTGTAGAATACAATTTTCCCAGTAGAAGAATGAGCATAAGTTACATTCAATGGTCTTAAACATAAATAGAAATCAAAACAGAACATATTATCCTGCCCCCTGATCGCTGACCTTATTAACCTTGTTTAAACCTCATCATCTCACCCGGGCCGGGTGGAGTGTCAGCCAGTACGCCAAAAGGCCGTGGGTTCCATCCATGGTCAGGGCACATACCTAGCTTGCAGGTTTGATCCCTGATTGGGACGCGTACAGGAGAGAACCGATCTATGTCGGTGTTTCTCTCTCTCCCTAAAAAATAAATAAACATATCCTTGGGCAAGGATTTAAAAAAAAATAAAGATTTATTCAGGAGTTTGGTCAGATCTGTCTGTGAGTGGGTCAGTGAAAGGCTCAGTATCCATAAAATTACATATCTTTCTGTAGAGTCTAATCTAAGGACAACTTTTTTTGCCTGATTTTGAAAATGCAAAAAGAGTCTAAAATATGGAAACACAGATTGGGAATGTTTTGCCACACGTGACACTGACTGAGAGTTAGTCGTAAGGAAGGAGAGCTGTTAGCAGTCATTTCTCCTTGTTGGATCCCTTTGCCTTGCGTGCTCAGCATCCTAATGCAGTGCTCTGGTTAGGGTGCCGCCCCCTTCACATTGTTAAACAGTGATAAATAGGTCCAGCTGCTTTACATTAAAAGGACATTTTAGTTAATGTCCCTTGAGGAGAAGCGATAGTAACCAATGTTGCCCATTTGTCTGGTCATTCTGCGCTCCAGATGGCCTCATCAGTGCTTGAGGAAATAGGAATGTTTTATTGAGCTGGAAGATGAAGTAATAAGTGCTGAGTCACTTAGACGACTTTGGGAGGGGTTTTAGGTCTAAGCCTCCAGCATTTCTGGTAAAATGCACACCAAATGTGAAAAGTAATCGAAACTGCTCTCTCCTGCAACAGGATGAGTGAGCTGTTGTTGTCTTTTCCACAAATAAGAATTTATAGAATTGTCCCTCCTTGACTACTAGGAGAAAAGCACTTTGGAGCATTATCAGCAACATTTACAAAGAAACTCTGGCTGGTATGGCTCAGTGGATTGAACGCTGTCTGCTACCCAAGGGGTCACCGGCTTGATTCCCAGTCAGGGCACATGCCTGGGTTTTGGGCCAAGTCCCCAGCTGGGGGGGGGGGACATGTGAGAGGCAACCACACATTGATGTTTCTCTCCCTCTCTTTCTCCCTCCCTTCCCCTCTCTCTAAAATAAATAAATAAAATCTTTTTTAAATTTTACAAAGAAAGTAATATCATATATATTCTCCAAAATCACACACATGTATATTCTCCAAAATCATTAAATATCCTGTCCAAAGCCCTTTTTTAAAAAAAGTTTTTTTAAAAGATTTTATTTATTTTTAGACAGGGGAAGGGAGGGAGAGGAACATCAATGTGTGGTTTCCCCTCACACGCCCCCTACTGGGGACCTGGCCCAGCAACCCAGGCATGTGCCCTGACTTGGAATTGAACCAGCGACCCTTTGGTTTTTAGGCCGGTGCTCAATCCACTGAGCTACCCCAGCCAGGGCCAAAGCCCTTGAAAATGAGACTTTACCCTGTTAAATGCCGGTAGGAGACAGCTTTGAAGTCACCGTTGGTTTATAAACTTCAAATATATTTCTGGTAAAGTTTGCCTGATTAGTTATGCGACTGTTGTGCCCATGAGATAAGATTGTAAACTTTATTCCACCTTAACACTTTGTAAAAATTAAAAATCGCATCTAACAGTAGTTGATCTCAAGTGACGGGAACCCAAGTTGTACTAGGGTGGTAGATTGTAAACATGGCCAAACTTTTTTCCCTCCCTTCATGAGGTGCAGTCTGTTTATCCATCCCTTAACTTGCTTTGGCCAATACGACACTAAAACCTGTGATGCAATCAGAGGTTGGAAAAGTGCTTGCTCCTTTGTGCTTGCTCTCCCTTGTACCTCCCTCATGAAACCCTCTGACCGTCCTGTTGAGCTGGCCTGCTGAGGATGAGAAACCGCATAGCCCAGTCATTTCCATAGTGCCCCAGCTAAGCAGTGACCCACCTGCCAGACTGTAAGTGAGGTCATCTTCTAGGTCATGCAGCTGTCGGCATGAGTGGTGCATGAGTGAACTCATGGTATATCAACTAAGGCAGCACAGCTCACAATCATCCAGCTGATGCACAGTACCATGGGCTCAATAAGCACCGGCTTTAAGCCACAGAGTGTTGCAGGAGTTATGCAGTAAACACTAACTGCTCTACAGCTTCAGCCAAAAAAGATTCATTGGAAGACCTCTGTGTGTGGTGAGACTGAACCAAGTGAAGGAAAGGATGTGATCAATTGGGCTTCAGAACAAGTAGTACCAAAGATTTGAACATCAGCACAGAATAATACCATCATCTAGGGTGAAGATATTTTTAAAGGTATCTATAAAATAGCTGGTAAGTAATTTTAAGACTCTAATGCTGACCCAAATTGAACTCCAAATCCATCTTTTAAAATATTCCCTGGCCCTGACTGGTGTGGCTCAGTGGACTGAGTGCTGGCCTGCAAACCAAAAGGTCACTGGTTCAATTCCCAGTCAGGGCACATGCCTGGGTTGCGGGCCAAGACCCCAGTCGAGGGACACATGAGAGGCAATCGATGGATGTATCTCTCACACATCGATGTTTCTCTCCCTCTCTTTCTCCCTCCCTTCCCCTCTCTCTAAATATAAATAAATCTTTTAAAAAATATTCCCTGTCTGATTAATGCAAAAGAAACCACCTGCTTTGATGGACCCTTCCAATTTTCCCTGCCCAAGTTCACCAGTGCAGGTACTGCCTAAAATACCAAGCAAGCAATTCCAACCTTCATCACGGGGTTTGATGCTAGTTTGGTTATTCATGAAAGGTGACTGCATTTTCACCGCAGAAGCTATTGGCCCATCAGAATGTTTCCTTTCAATCTTCTCCATGAATGAACACAAATCACTGCAAGGCCACATAGACTTTTTTAAAATGTATTATGCTTTCAAGGACTGCCCCAGAATACAAGGATAAAACATAAGTCATTAATGTACATTAATGAATAAATGCATGAATACTTAAAAGAGTATGACATTATATATTATTTCTTTTTAAATTTTTTTAAAGATTTTATTTATTTTTAGAGATGATGGGAAAGAGAAAGGGAGAGAAAAAACAATGTGTGGTGGCCTCTCGCACACCCCCTACTGGGGACCTGGCCCGCAACCCAGGCATGTGCCCTAATTGGGAATCGAACCGGCGACCCTTTGGTTGGCAGGCCCACACTCAATCCACTGAGCCATACCAGCCAGGGCTTATAATTTCTTCCAAAAAATTTTTGTTTATATAATTGACATATACTACTCTGAAAGTTTAAGAAGTGCAATGTGTTGATTTATATATTGCAATATGATTACCACAACATTGTCTAACACCTCCTTCACATCACATAATTATCATTTTTTTATGGTGGGAACAATTAAGCTCTAGTTTCTTAGCAACCTTGAAGTTTATATAGTTGTCTGTAAACATTATGCTATACATGCGATCTTCAGGACTTATTATGTATAAGTTGCAAGTGTGTATCCTTAAATAACATCTCCCCAGTTCTCCTATCCCTAGCCCCTGGTAACCACCATTTCACTCTGTTTTTGAGTTTGGCTTTTCTAGATTCCATATAAGTGATACCGTGCAGTATTTGACTTTCTCTCTCTTGCTTATCTCATTTAGCACAATGCCCTCAGGGTTTATCAATATTATTACCAACGGCAGGGCTTCTCTTCTTTTCCTCATGGCTGAATACTATTCCATTGTGTGTGTCGTATGTATGAATAATCTTCTTCATCCACTCATCCATTGCCAGACACTTAGGTAGTTTCCATGTCTTGGCTATTGTGAATGATGCTGCAATGAACATAGAAGTGCAGATCTCTTCAATGTTCCGTTTTATTTCCTTTGTTTTTCTTTTTTTAAGGGAAAGAAGTTTATTTTGTTCCATTTCCAATGGTCATTCATTGTGTAATTGAATATATTTGACATTGCGTACATCTAAGGTGTACAATGCATTAATTTGATACATTTATGTAGTGTAATATGATTGCCATTGTAGTAATAATTAGCACCTCTATCACATTATGTAATCTTTCTTTTTAGTGGTTGAAATGATTAAATTTTAGTCTCTTAGCAAGATGTTTTTATTTCCTCTGGCATATGGAAGGTTTTTATTTTTTGAGGAACCTCTGTACTGTTTTCCACAGAGGCTGCACCAGTCTGCATTCCCACCAACAGTGCACTAGGGTTCCCTTTCTCCACATGCTCACCAGCACTTGTTTGTGGATTTGTTAAAGATGGTCATTCTGACATGTGTGAGGTGGTATCTCATTGTGGTTTTAATTTGCATCTCTCTGATGGCTAGTGATGCTGAGCATCTTTCCATGTACCCGTTGGCTATTTGCATATATTCTTTGGAAAAATGTCTATTTACTTCTTCTCTCCATTTATTTATTTATTTATTTTTAGAGAGAGCAGAAAGGAGGGAGAAAGAGCAATATATGGTTGCCTCTCACGTGGCCCCCACTGGGGACCTGGCCTGCAACCCAGGCATGTGCCCTGACTGGGAATCGAACCGGGGCCTTTTGGTTCCTGGCCCGCGCTCAATCCACTGAGCTACACCAGCCAGGCTTCTCTCCATTTTTAAATTGGGTGATTTTTTTTTTGTTCCTGAATTGTATCAGTTCTTTATATATTTTGGATATTAAGCCCTTATCCAATATGATTTAAAAGTATGTTCTCCCATTCTGTAGGTTCCTCTTTCATTTGCTGGTGGTTTCTTTAGTTGGGAAGAAGCTTCTACTTTGGTGTAATCCCACTTTCTGTTTAAAGATTTTATTTATTTATTTTTAGAGAGAGGGGAAGGGAAGGAGTAAGAGGGAAAGAAACATTGATTGATGGCCCCTCGCATGCACCCTGACTGGGGACCAAACCCACAACCCAGGCATGTGCCCTGGCCGGGAATCCAACCTGCAAATTTTCACGTTCTGGGCCAATGCCCAGTCAACTGAGCCACACCAGTCAGGGCAATCAATGTATCTTTTTTAATGGCAGTACCGTACTGTTTAAATTACTATGACTTTCTATTTTACTGTAGCTTACTGTACAGTTCAAAATCAGGAAGTATGATGCTTCCGACTTTGTTCTTTCTCATGATCACTTTGACTGTTCAGACTTGTTTGTGGTTCCATACAAATTTTATAATTGTTCTAGTTCTGTGGAAAAGGCTGTTGGTCTTTATTTAAGATGGTAAGGTTTTTGGTTTTTGAGGTGTAATTGACATGAAACATTATATTAGTTTCAGGTGTACATCATGATTCACTATTTAGCAGTATACACTGCTAAATGATCACCACAATAAGCCTAGTTTCCCTTTCTCCCTGTCACATTATAAAGTTACAATATATGCAATACAATATTATTATGATTATTTTAATGCTCATCTGAGGATATACTTACTGATTCCAGAAAGAGGGACTGGGGAGAGAAAGAGAAAGAGGGACCCGTATGTGCCCCAACCAGGGACCGAACCCGCAACCTAGGCATGTGCCCTGACTGCTAATCAAACCTGTGACCTTTTGGTTTATGTACGATGCTCCAACCAACTGAGCCACACCAGCCAAGGCAATACAATATTATTGACTATAGTCCTCATGTATCCTTATGACTTACTTACTTGCCATTGGAATTTTGATAGGATTGCATTAAATCTATGGAGGGCTTTGGGTAGTGTGGAAATTTTGACTGTATTAATTCTTCTAATCCATGAAGATAAACAATCCGCTGATGGCCTTACTGGGTTCCTTTGTAGGTTAAACTTTTCTCTGGCTGCCTGACGATTTTCTTTCTTTGATTTTTTGACAGTTTCATTGTAATGTCTTGGAAAACACCTTTTTGCATGGAGATAACAGGGTGATTTATGAGCTTCATGAACTGGAATGTCCAATTTTCTCCCCATGTTTGGGAAGTTACCTCTTATTTCTTTTTTGCTTTGCTTAGTTTTATTGAGTTCATTTTTTGTCATTGTTGATGATGATGGTATGAAACTGTGTTTACTTACCCCATTGAAATGAGTTTCAATTCATACTTCTTTAGTGTGAGGCACACTCCTAAGACTCCTGTATGTCTATGGTTTCCCAAGAGTGTCCATTTTGTATACTTAAAAAAAATACATGTATTAGGGTAACACTGATTAAGAATGTTTATTTTTTTAATATTTTATTTATTTATTTTTAGAGAGAAGGGAAGGAAAGGAGAAAGAGGGAGAGAAACATGAATATGTGGTTGCTTCTCATGCACCCCCCTACAGGGGGACCTGGCCCCACAACTCAGGCATGTGCCCCAACTGGGAATTGAACTGGTGACCCTTTGGTTTACAGGCCTGTGCTCAATCCACTGAGCTACACCAGCTGGGGCTGATTACTAATGTTTAAATTTCAGATGTACAACTTAATAATATGACATCTGAATACCCTACTGTGTGCCCACCACCCAAAGTCTAGTCTCCCTCTGTCACCATGTATTTGACCCCCTTTACCCTCTTTGTCCTCTCCACACCCCCCTTCCCTTTTGGTGACTACCATTCTGTTGTCTGTATCTAGGACTGTTGTTTGTTTGTGTGTCGCTTTTTTAGTTTATATTCCACATATGAGTAAAATAATATATTCTTGTCTTTTTCCATTTGATTTATTTCACATAGCAAAATACTCTGTCTAGTCATCCATCAAAGGACACTTAGGGCCCTGGCTGGTGTGGCTCAGTGGATTGAGTGCGAGCCTGTGAACCAAAGGGTTGCCAGTTCGATTCCCAGTCAGGGCACATGCCTGGCTTGCAGGACAGGTCCCCAGTAGGGGGCTCTCAAGAGGCAGCCACACGTTGATGTTTCTCTCTCTCTCTTTCTCCTTCCCTTCCTCTCTCTCTAAAAATAAATAAAATCTCTTAAAAAAATAAAATTTAAAAAAAGGACACTTAGGTTGTTTCCAAGTCTTGGCTGTCATGAATAATGCTACAATGAACACAAGGGTACATGCATCTTTACAAATAAGTGTTTTCAATTTGGGAAGGTAGATACCCAGAAGAGGAATTTCTGGGTCATATGGTAGTTCCACTCTTAATTTTTTGAGGGCCCTGCATACTGTTTTCCATGGTCACTGCACCAGTCCGCATTCCCACCGGCAGTGTAGGAGGGTTCCCTTTTCCCCACATCCTCGCCAGCGCTTGTTGTTTGTTGATTTATTAATGTAGCCATTCTAACAGGTGTGTGGTGGTCTCATTGTGGTTTTGATTTGCATTTCCCATATAACTAGTGAAATTGAGCATCTTTTCATGTATCTGTTGTGTAACTACATGTCTTTCTTGGAAAAGTGTCCATTCAGGTTGTTTGTCCCTTTTTTATTAGGATTGTTTGGGGGCTTTTTGTTGAGTTGTATGAGTTCTTTCTATATTTCGGGTATTAGTTCCTTATCAGAGCTATTGTTGGCATTGCCTTTTTCTTTGCTTGTTGGCTTCTTTTGCTGTGTAAAAGTTCTTTTTAGTTTGATGTAGTTCTATTCTTTTATTTTTGCCTTTACTTTATAGCTATTACTTCTTAAAATAAGCTTTCTGCCCCTTTTCCCATCTCTTCTTCTGGAACCCTGATTATTCTAATATTTATGTGGGTTTTTTAATGGAATCACACAGATCACATAGGCTTTCTTCTCTTTTTTATTCTTTTTGTTGTTCTGAGTTACTTCAAAATTTCTACACTCTCATTCTGTCTTTTGTTGCTCTTCTCTCCTGCAGAAGATGCTATCTTTTGCATTTTTTCATCGATTAGTTTTAACTGCAGAATACTTGCTTGGTTTGTTTTAATGATTTCTATCTTTTGATAAATATCTCATTTTAAACATATATTTTTTAAATGTATTTTTTTGTGATTTCACTAAATTCTCTGTACTTCCTTGTAGCCCCTTGAGTTTCTTCAAAACAGCTCTTTAGAATTTTTTATTAGCTGGATAGCCAAATTTGTGCCTTTCAGGTTATTTAACTATTATTCTTTTGGTGATGACATGTTTCCTTGATTTTTCATGTTCCCTATAGTTTTGCATCATTGCTTTTATATTTGAAGCAAGAGATATCTCCTTAAATATTTGTTAGTTGCCTTCAGACGGGGGATTCTATTCGTTGGCGTTGTTATTTTGGGGAGTTTTCTCTGCTTTTGTATGCATACCCCAACTATGCTTTTCTTGCTCCCTCTTGTGGCAGAATTCTTAAGCGTTTATGTCTTTTCTGGTTCTTACAACTAACCAGGCTGGCTACTAGAAACCTCTTTTGTTTGCCAGAAGATGGCGCTACAGCTCAAGTTTGTGGTTTCTCCCTTGCCCGTAAACCTTGTTTTCCTGCTCCGCCTGCTGCTCTATCTGCTTGCATTCTCTGTGCACACGGAGCCAGCGGCAAAGTGCGGGGATATCTGTGTTTAGAACTCAAGGTATTGGGGATGCCAGTGGATCTTGTAGGGTGTTCCCTGAGTGTGGTACCTCCAGAGGCTCTTGGCTGGACTTCCTGCTGAGTGCGGTCAACAGAATAGTGTCCCTTAATGCTGTTTTATGTTCTTACCTGTTTCCTTCGCTTCACTCCCAGTCGTGGGGGTCCACTCTGGGTGCTGCCCCAGCTGCATCCCGCACCACTGGACTAGCTGGGCACTCACTCACTGCTTTTCTTTCCCGCCGCAGGAGATGTTGGCACCACCTGGTAATACAGTCCTGTGCAGTGTGGCCTTGCGGGGAGGTGGTGCTGGTAAAGTTCTCTCTCTCCCGTGTCCAAACTTGTATACGTATACATGTATATGTTTGTTCCAATAGCATGGTGGAATCTCCCTTTTGAAAGGCTGGACTTGGGCAATTTCTCTCTGTTCCTTGAGCGTCTGCCCAGGTCAGCGCTCTCCAGATTTTTTTCTCAATTGTGAAGGGAGAGCTTAGAGCAGGTTTGCTGTTCCACTGGTTCTGTAGCCTCTGTACTGATGTCCGTAGGCCTAGTTCCAAATGCACAAATGGACAAAAGTCTTCCCAGGGCCCTTGGGGTACTGGTGTTGGGTCCCACAGCTCCTACGAAAGTGCTTTTGGTCATGGATAGATGTCTAATTTTTTGTTGAAAATGGGAACAGAAAGGAGGAACATCTTATGCCATCATAATGCTCTTATGCTTTCTTAATAAAAATAAATTTAAACACTATTGATTTGAGAGAGAGAGATTTATTGTTCCACTTACTTGTGCATTCATTGATTCATTGTTGTGTGTGCCCTGACCAGTGATTGAACCCACAGCCTTGACGTATCGGGGGCAATGCTCTAACCAACTTAGCTACTTGGCCAGGGCAACACAAATAGGTTGTAATGGAAAATATATAAATGTATCTCTCTTCACGGTTTGAGATATGGGTGTTTAGGTTGAAGATTAGAGGACCATAAGAAAACTTTGGGCTCTGGAGTCTGACAGAGAAGGTTGAAGATCATCTATGTTGCGACCTAGTTCATTGACATTGGGCATTGTACTTACCTCACCAAGTTACAGGTTTCTTTAACTACAGGTATTTAGCATAATGTGTAAAACAGTAAATATACAGGACATTCAGCTACTGTATTAATTAGGGCATTGATAAAGGAAACTTTAGTCTCTGAAATCAAGTGAAGAAAAACCTCATAGTCTATAAGAGCACGTGTTAAGATAACTCAGAAGAGAAGGGGTCTACATCTCTACATGGTTTATTTCTTTTGGAATGAGACGACAGTATATATACCTCAGTAATGGACAGGCCTGAGCCTGTGATCGCAGCTCACTCTGCTTAGTAAGGAGACACTTGGATTAAACAGTGTGTTGATTTTGTAGGAAAGCTTTTGGTTGTAAGCAATAAAAACTAGCTCTAGCCCCCAAAAAGCAAAAAACAAAAACACAAATGCATTGATTGGGTAGAGTTTAGGTTATATCTTGGACCCTAAGTACAGAAAGGCAGAGAACTAGGTCACCTTCACGTCCCTGTCACTCTTTCATCTCTCTGCAGGCAAAGATCTTTATTCTCTGTCACTGCAGACCAGCATTATCTGTTTCTAATTCACACGGTTCAAATTACAACTACCACACCTGCCTGAGTTTCTGGTTACATTTGATAACCAGTGGAAGACCCTGCCTCGCTCTCCTGTCCCTGCTGTCGCGGTTGTAGCACCAAGTGTCATGATGCAGCTGCTGTCAGCCTAGCCCCAGGTGGCCATTCTGAGTAGAAATGAACTTTTGTTGTATTTAGCCACTGAGATTTGGGAGTTGTTATTGCAGCATAAGCCAACTATCCTTGCTAATACAAGATGTTTCATATTCAGGGCCTTGGTAGATTTTTCTGCTTATCCTTCCATGACAGAAATGCACAGGTGATTCTGGAAAAGAGAACTTATGCTGAAAGCTAGTTGGTGTCCTCTATACCAAGGCTTGCATTCTTAATTATCTTTTTTTTATTAAAGATTTTTATTTATTTATTTTAGAGAGAGGGGAAGGGTGGGAGAAAGAGAGGGAGAGAAACAGCAATGTATGGTTGCCTCTCGCATGGCCCTCACTGGGGACCCGGCCTGCAACCCAGGCATGTGCACTGACGGGGAATCGAATCGGGACCCTCTGGTTCCCAGCCTGTGCTCAATCCACTGAGCTACACCAGCCAGGGCACATTCTTAATTATCTTAATGCTATGAATAGCTGATCTACTAAGTACAGTTAGTTAAAAGCTGCTAAAAATGTTCTCTTCTAGGAAATACTTTGTTTGTTGCTTACAAAATATCACTTTTAGGGTATATTGTTTTATTTATTGATTTGAGAGAGAGAGAAAGAAACATTGATTTGTTGTTCCACTTATTTATGCATTCATTGGTTGATTCTTGTATGTGACCTGACTGGGGATCAAACCTGCAACCCTGGTGTATCAGAACATCGCTATAAGCGACTAGCTACCTGGCCAGGGCTGTATTTAGAGCATATTCTTGATTTACTAGTATAAAACACAGTATTTATTTTTTTTAATTATTTTATTGTTGTTCACTTACAGTTGTCTGCATTTACCCCCACCCCCAAACCCCAGGCAAACCCACCTCCCTCCCTTGCTTCCACCCTCCCCCTTGGTTTTGTCCATGTGTCCTTTATAGCAGTTCCTGAATACCCTTGTCCCCCTTCTCCCCTTCCCTCTCCCCTCTGGTTACTGCCAGAATGTTCTAAGCTTCAATGTCTCTGGTTATCATTTGTTTCTCTGGTTGTATTTTGCTTGCTTACCTCACAAGCGTCTTGGCTGTGGCTGATCTGAGTTCCCCGGTAGCTGATCTGGCCTTGGTGCCTTCTCTCATGAGTCCTTATATAAAACCCCTTAACATTTCATATAGTAAAGTCTGCGTGATGATGTACTCCTTGAACCTGACCTTATCTGAGAAGCACTTTATCTGCCCTTCCATTCTAAATGACAGTTTTGCTGGATAGATTATTCTTGGTTGTAGGTTCTTGCTTTTCATGATTTGAAATATTTCTCTCCAGCCCCTTCTTGCTTGGAAGGTCTCCTTAGAGAAATCCGCTGACAGTCTTATGGGAATTCCTTTGTAGGTAACTGTCTCCTTTTCTCTTGCTGCTTGTAAGATTCTTTCCTTATTCTTGACCTTGGGTAATGTTATTATGAGGTGCCTTGGTGTGTTCCTCTTTGGG
>PVJI01015136.1:0-42065 GCA_004026765.1 Micronycteris hirsuta | reverse complement strand
ATGAAATCAACTAAGAGTGAATTCATGTATTCTATCGTGTGGATTAAACTTTTCAAAAACACACAAAAAACCACATACAAAAAGAATGTTTGGACTACTTGTATCTCTTTACTCACTTTCCATTCCCGTAAAATACACTGCAATCTAACCGCTATGAAAACAACAATAATCTCCAAAACTCCAAATTCATTTGCATTTAGCCTCTTGACTGCATGGGATTTCTCATTATTTATTGGAAACTTTTTCTCCCTTGACTTCCATGAAAGCACCATCTCTGTTTCTTACTTGCTTTACCATCCCTACAATCCTTTTTGGTGTTCTTTCTCCAACTTCCAACTGTTTCTCAGGGAAAACCTTTCTTTCTCTCCCTTTCCCTTCCCTTTCGTTTTCCTTCTTCTCAGCTCTTTTCCTTTCTCCTTTTTAGCCCCGTCCTTTTATCTCCTATAAGTGATTTCATTAAATATAAAAGCTTTAGCTTTCACCAAGACCAGAGATTGTAAATGTAAGGATCATCAGAGTTTGCTAATATTTGTTGAGGATTTTAGCTTCTATGTTCATCAGGGATATTGTCCTGTAAGTTTTTTACACAATAGAAACAATCAGAGGCTAACAAGTAACACAAATGAGTGAGGCAGAGGGGTGTGTGTTCGTGCCTCCTTGGTGACTAGAGGAGGAATGAAGGAGCAGCCCTTACTTGGTAAGTGGGGAATTTGTCATGTGGTCCAGGGCTCCCTGAACCTGTAGAATTAGTCTCCAAATGCTTAGCCATTAGTTCAGAAACATATGTTAACATCATGCATGTCAAACAAGACACTTGTGTAGACCAGATTTGGTTTAAGGTGGATAATTTTTGACATTTATTTCTAACCATTTTTAGAAATCTAGACCTCATTTTGTGTCTTTCTTCTGTAAATCTCTACTTATCTTCCTGAAAATATGTTTCCATGTTGTGATCACTACAATTTATTCACAAATTTTTTATCCATATTTGTGATTTTCAAAAATGTCATCAGTATTAAGACCAACTACCCAAGATAGAAACCTTGAAACCATCCTTGTTTTATTCTTAATCTCTCCACGTTGGCTGACACTAGATCCTTTGTTTCTTGAGTAAGTTCTCTTTTCTCAATTATTACTGTGCCTATGACGTATTCGCACAATTTCAACATCACTTAGAGGTCTCCCTAATATATGCATATATATGAGGGAAGTTGAAATATATATGTATTTAAACTTTCCACATATATTAAATATAAATATATATTTACATTATTGAAATACATATATATTTTTATATATTTAAACTTCCATTGCCTCTCTACTGCCTTATGAGACTTCTCCAATCTGCTTCTTAAATTTCCTGGTGACAGTGCTTTCTCAGATTGCTCATGGAAGGTTTTAGAAGTCCCAAACTAACCATGTCTGGGATTTCTGTAATATCCATTGTACTCATTTGTAAGTGCATCAAGCCATTCCTAAAATATTATTACAAACAAAAGAGGAGAATGCAAGATTCTCACTAATTTTCACAGTAAAGTATGAGACTTTAAAATGTTTTTCTGCCTGCAGTGGAATGCAGCTACAGATGTTGCTGACAGACCTGTGGGTTTACAAGTTCACTGCCATCTCTCTGTATTATTATTATGGCAAAAAGTTTGAAAAGCATTATCTTCAGGACAAATGTTCATGGCATACAAGACCTTAATAATTTGGTCCAAATTCACCTTTTCTGTCCCATCTGCATCTCTCACCCTCACTCACACTGTGCCCACATCACTGAATTTTTTGTGGTTTCCCAAATGTACCAGACCTTTTGCAAAGTTCTTTCCCTTGTGTAGAGTAATTTTTTTTCAAGTCCCAGGTCAAATGTTAGCTTTTTATAGAAGTTTCCCTGTTCCGAGGTCTTTTCACGTGCATTGCCTTTTAATTAGTTACTAAATTTGTCTATTTCACTACGTTGTAAATTTCTGGAAAGCAGAGATCCTCTTTTCAATTCAAAGTGCCTAGCAGAGTGCATGTTAATTATTGAAAAAATGAATGATGAGCCTTGTTGAATACATTAATGTATATGTGTGTGTCAAATGGAAAGTGTCTCTTATAACTGTGATTGAGGGACAAGATCTATTTTGGGCCAGATTGTGAACTGTGTCAAGAGTGGCAATAGAAATTAGAAGTAATTCAAGCAAACTTCCTGGTCGTAGTTACCAATGCTGTTCAATAACTATTATTTTAAAACCTTGTATATTAATTAGGAAAAAAACTTAGCTCTGCATTTTTTTTTTTGGTTTGAAAATTGTTGGTTTGCTTCTCTAGCAAACCGTTCTCCTTTTCACCCAGTTTCTGTGTGGGAAAAATAAACAACTCGGCCTGCCATGGGGCTCTCTTGCCAGAAGCTACTGATTTGGTCGGGCCTTTGGAGATCCCAGTAGAAGATCTGAGGGAGGGAAGAAAATGAACTCAAGTATTTACTCTCCTGGCTCCCTGCACTGGCCCTGTAACTGGTCTCTCGTCTGTTCTGTCAGGTGCGGCAATCCACTGTCACTACGAAGCTCGCATTGCTGCACAGTACTTCGTGGTTCCTCTAGGCCCCTGGCTCTGTAAATAGCCTCAAATTCGAATAATTTGTTAAATTATCCTGATTTTATTGTAACATCTATTTCTTGTTGGAAATATGAGGATACAATTCTCTTCTATTCCCATAATTACTTATTCTAAGTGGATGGCTTTTGTATGTGATTTTTTAGTACTTTATATGACTATAAGTTTTGTTCATCCTTAGGCAATTGTGTGTGTGTTTTTGTAATACCTAAAAAGGAACAATCAAATTTTCACAAAATATATATTTATTATAGAACAATAGTTCAAAATTATGTAGATTAACATTTTAGAATATTTAGAATAGCATTAACATTTTCAGAATATTTTCAATTAAGTGGAATTATTTATTCAAAAACATAAATCAAATTAAGATGCATTAGAGTATTTCTCACAATACATAAGGTTAAAAAATTTCATGAAAATTTGGTTCTTTAAACAAATAAAACTTAATTTTCAACTTTCTGTGGAAAACAAAATAAACAGTAAGGAAGGTGGTAACAATTTAAATAATTTAAAAATATTTTACATATATTTTTAAAAGGTAAAAATTAAATATATAACCAATAGTTATATAAAGTATTAATTATTTTTTAAGAAAATTAAGTAAAACATGATCATCATAGATTCTTAGTGTACTGTTTTGATTCCTAAACAAATTGTAGTTATTACTCAAAATTATTAAAATACAAATATATATTGGACTTTACATTCCAATATAAACACTGTACTCACGGTTTCTATTGTGAGGCTAACTTTAGTGAAAATATTTTAAGATCCTACTGACATTTTATCGAATATTTCTCCTCTGGGCGACGCCCAAATAGACTTACTTCTTCTATAGTGTGTTCTAAAGTGAAGGGCACTGCAGTGAAGTTTTCACACATAGCTCTTTAAGATTCAATCCTTCAGATTTAAAGGAAACTTTAAAATACATTTTAAGAAGGAACATACTCTGAAGTGAAAATATACCTTTAACCCCTCTCTTTTATATACAAAGTTGTTCCTACATTTCTCATTTCTTGAACTTATCCCTTTCATTTTTCACATGTCAAATCGTTTTACAAATTATAATCTTTCCTTCCCACCTTTTTAAAAAACTTTCCGAAATGATTGACCACAATTTACAATCTCAAAGTTGGTGACTCTGGCTTTTTACTTCCCTGTTAAGTGTGGCTCATGCGTGGAACTGATCAAACTTTTCATGAAGTCAGGTATGCGTTGTGCGTGTCTCTGTGTGTGACACTTTCACACACTGTATAATTTTTGACAGCACTGGTGCTCATGAGTTTTGGGCAACACATCAGCTTCCTGACAGTAACACGAGTCCTGGAAAATACTAACCCATGATCTGACATTCTGACGAATGTGATCTCGAAGCCCATCTATAAGAAGAAACACAGGCAACTATACATCATTTGGTACAGTCTGAGTACAGATATGAAATAATAGAAGACTTTAAGAACCAACATATTGAATCAGTCACAACCAGAGAAATCTCATTGGCTCCTGGCCCCAAATTCTGCCAGTCTCCTAGACCTGATATTAATTCTTTTCCGCCTAAACCATTTTTTACCATGCTCTCTTTGACAGTACCCTCCTCAGTTCTCTTGACTCCACTGTTCCAAATTCCATTACAGGACTGAGTCCACTTGTACATATCTAGTACACCTTCATATTCCCCCAGCTCTGAGACCATCTGACATATGAAAGAATTACTGAACATCTTAAGACATCAATCAAAAGACATTTAGCCTTATTATTGGCTCTTCTAGCTTCAGGGACCAGAGGGACTGAGCCAGAGACTTCTGAACAAAACTTGCTCTTATCCCTAGGGGTCAGTTCCCAGAGCAGGACTAATTAATAATTTAGTTTCTTTTACCCTGTCTTCTTTTGTACTCCTTTCTAGAAGTACAAAAGTGTTGCTTCTAAACACCCTCCTACTAAATAGGCCCTTATTTCTCACCCACAGACCTCTTTCTGAATAGTAACTCCTTTTTTTCTTCCTAAATTTCCTGGGCCATCAACCAGATTATAGTTGTTCTCTGCCTTCCTGCTGGGATCTAACACCTGCTCTTATAACCACCCTTTTGACTTTTGTCTGAATCCAAATTGAGTTTATGACATTCTTTGTGCATTGTTCATGGCCCATACTACCTCCTACACACCTTCCCCTTTCAAGTACACTTTGTAGTTAGTCTCACAGTGAATCTAACTACTGAATCCTAAACATAATGTTCACACCTGTTCTGCTCTGGTGGGTTCAGATTAAGGCCCAGCTGGCTTCATCCTTTCCACTCTATTGTTTGCCTGTTTGGAGCTCCACATAGCATAACCTAGTCCAGTGCACAGCGTGTCCCTACATCATGTGTTTTCCTTGCTCCTTCTGTCAATTCCACAGCACTCTGTGTTATTCTCAGCTTCCTGAGAAATTTATTCTGTGGCCAGCTTGCTTATCACTGCTTTGAAATTGTCTTAGATTTAGCATCATTATCTACTTCAATTTCATCTTAAGGAGCAATATCTGTGAAACCACAGGTTTTATGTGCTTTGTGGTTTTTTAATGCATATTAAAAGGCATAACTATCAAAAAACGGATAAATGACTGCCAATGTGATCAACTACAGATTTATTGTTACAGTGCGGGTAGACTTTAGGGCAATTTCTATATCCATTAGAGGTTGTTTCACACTTTTTCATTTCCTTCCAGCTTCTAAGAACACTTCTGTCCCTCCATATCCCATCCACTCCCCTGTCCCTCCCTCACCACTTCTTGCCTTTCCTCTCTGAGCAAATAAGGAGCATGGACCATCTTACTTTTGTTAAGAGAACCATGTCTTTATTCTCTCCTAAAACTTTTTACAGTTAGCTCTTTTCTATTTTTCTTTTATCCAACAGAAAAGATTGGATGGCCATCATTCTCAAATACAACTTTTTTAACATTCTTCACTTTTCATAATGATATTTATTGATGTATTCATCATCTCTTAATTTTCAATCATTTCATCTTGGCCACCAGAAAAACTGAAATATTTCCTTTCTTGGCCCCTCATGTAACAGTGGAAAATTGCATCTGTTGAAGTAGTAACCCTTCCCCATCATTCTTTTGGCATTGTTTCTGTAAGTGCTGGCTCTAATATGTGGCTAAGAGATGAACAGCGTGCATGTATAGGAATCTTAGGGAATGACATGAAAAGATACAGACCCTGACCTTCAGGCATCCCAGATCTGGGAGATTTGCTGACCTTCAACCATGGGAATAGGATGACCTGAAGCCAGGATGACTAAACCAGCATGATGCACATGGGATCATTGCTTGCCTTATCTGAAAGGACGGTGCTAGTCTGCACACAGAGAACTTTGCAACCTGCTCCCTTGATCTCTTCGTTCTGCCCCCCTCTCCTTCCTTATAAAAACCTCTGCCTGCACCGGGATGTGGAGAGGGCTTTGAGACAAGAGACCCCAATCTTCCAGATGGCCAACATCTGCAAATAAGACACTTTATATCAGCACCTGCCTCTCAAGTATTGGCTTCCATAGTGGCAGGCAGCCACACCTGCATTGGGTTCCGCTCACACCACTTGAGCTCCTGTGGAGTCAGGCTCTTCTATATCCTTCACTAGTGAGAGGGACTATAGTTATCACTCACTCTCCTAACATTTTACCTCTCAGTTGCTTTTTTTTTTTCCTTAATATATTATAGCCTGTACACGCACAAGTGTACATACTTATTTCTTTAAAAATTATACAATGAGCACTCATGTGGCCTCCAGGTTAAGAAATAGATTATGACTAAAACAATTGAATGGGCTTCTGGCAATTGCCATTCTCCATTCCATCCTAGAAGTAATTACTATCCTAAATTTTGTGATAACCATTTTCTTTATTCTTTTATGTGTACGTATCCCTACTTCATATATTGTTTATATTAATGCAACATTTGTTGCAATTATTTTCCATATCGGCAAATGCCTGTGGGGTCAGTGGACAGAGCCTCTTCCCCTCCCGTGACTGAGGGCTGGTCAAATGGCTGTAGGCCAGAAGGAATGTGTACCATTTTGGAGATGGATTGTTAGCTCTCTCTTATCTCCATTTGGGAGTAGCTTCTTGTCCTGCACTGCTTCTTGACTTTTTCTTCCTGCACATACACACTGAGTAATGTAGGGCAAAGTCACGAACAAACACATGCCTCCTCTGCCCGGCACCCCTATATCAAGCCTCAGACTGGAGGACGTGCGGTCTTTCTCGCCCGTATCCACCACCATCAGTGCGCTCCCCTGTGAGTAATAAGCGGCATGCCCTTTTCTGCTGGTCCTCTGGGTGTTTTTTTCAAAATATCATGAGCACTTAAGCTTCCCAGTTTGAAGCTCCTGCATTACAATTGACGTCATGAACCGGATATTCCAGAAAATACCCCTGTAGACTAGACTGCAGGTGATAACGTGTTGGGTGGGGGAGGCCAGGAGGGAATCCTGGAAATAGCTTGGGAGGGGGGAACACCAGAATGGTGCACTAGTATTGGGGAGACGCTCTCAACGCTCCCACGGGCCCTGCAGGGGACCTGCGTAGGGGAAAAAGAAGCAGCTCAAGCAAATGTGCGGCAGTTAGAGGGTAAGCTTTTTTTGGAAAGATAAGGAGATAAGGTTCTAAGGCTAGTCCTAGTACCTTCTTGAAATTTTTCCTTTGCTTTAGATTTTGTTTTTGTTTCTGTTTTGGAAAGGAGTGGCTTATGTCACATTTTAGACTAATTAGAATTGTTTTGCAAAAGGTCTAGTAAAGGGGGTAAGATCTATGAAATGTATTCATGAATTTGCCAATCTAAAGAATGCTAATTACTTCTGTTTAAATTGGGGAAGAATTATATGGCTTTAATAATAAAAAGGTGTAAATTATGGCAATATGTCTTGAAGGAAATAGAATTAAAGTAGATCATTCTAATTTCTGGGTGAGTTAAAAGGGACTAGGAAAGTTACAGAACGATTGTGTAGAGGGAAGAAGCAAAAAGATAAGCAAATGAAAACATCTTGTGCTTTCTCTTCCCAAATTAGTAAATCAAATTATGTGTATCGTCTTTATTGTGTTCAGTCTTTATGTGTATGGCCTTATATGATATGTGTTCAACTGTGTATTACATGTGGTGTGTTTTTTGCTTCTGGATGACATAACTAGGGTATAATATTTTATTGGCCTAAAGAAAGTAAACACTTATATAAATTAAGCAGGATCCTGTGGTCTGGGCAAATTATTTGACGTGAAAACCAGTTTTAAGATTAATTTATGTCTTTTAAAGGTATCACCACAAAAATGTGCTGTTTTAAAAATGTTTGTGCTATATTTTTGGTTAAGTTTTTTTGACAGCCTTCTCAAGACTCAAATTTTAAGAGATTTTAATTGGGAAATGACTTCAGGTTATTCTAATGGGCCCCTGGAATACCTCAACTATTCCTTCTCCTTTTTTTTATAAAAGAGAAGTTTTGGAACTAGTTAGGCCTATTCAATATGCTTAAAGTACATGGGAAGGTTTGCTAAATAAAGAAATAATAAGTATGTTCTATTTGTGTATACATTTTTATTATTAAAGTAGATGTTCTAGAGATTGTATTAGTTGTGATATACTTTCATCTGTAATTTTAGTTATCTTAAAATGTTGTTGTAGGAAAGCAAATTCTTTTGTCAATTGCATTATACTCAACTCTGTAACCATGTCATTTTAAGTCTTGTTATTTATAAACAGTCATTGTTTTGCTCTAATGCATTTGCAAAAATATGTCTTGGGAGGGGTTCATGGTGAGGACTCTGACTTGTTTTGGATTGCATATTTCTGAGAATGGATTTTCGGATTGTACCTTTGAACTGAATGAAGATTGCTGGAGCTCTGTGAAATGATTGGATTTATAGAGGTGCTTGCAGATGATCAAGATAAACAGAAATTAATTATGGGACATAATAAACTGAAGATAATGTGGCTTCTATAACTTTTTGCTGAAAATATTGCTAAGTTTTACTCACTTGTTTTTCAGACATAAGAAAACTTTCTGTTTCTTAAAGCAATTTGGTAAAGTATACTTTCATAAGCAATATCGAAGCACTTATATTTTTTCCCTACCTGATCCTCTAGAATTTGGAAGCTCTTAATAAGTATTGTTTTTTCCTCCCATAGCAATATGTTTGTTTGCATAAATGTAATAGGAATCTGATTTCTTCATAACAGGATGCATAAAGCCAGTTTCCAATTGTGATTTTATCAACTAAGTCTTTGTCTGGAATGTTATGATAAAAGAAGTCATGCTTGGACTCTGCATGTCATCAGAAAGCCATAAGGCATTAAAATTGACTTTGAAGCCAGTAAAATCCCCTTGGAGAAATGGCCGGGTACCTTACTGGTCACAGGTTCATGGCAGTCTTTCCAGGGAAAGATCAAAGTTTACTTGCCTAAAAGATGGCATGGTAAGAATCTCTAGACATTTTAGGGACCTCAAGAACTTGAGAAACTCACCCAAATCTGCAGGTACTGCAAGCAGAGCCTGTGTGGCTTGGCTTCCCACTCCTGAGGGGCTAATTAAAGCTCTATCTAGGAATTCTTTGTAACATTCCAGCAAAGTAGATTTAAGAAAGCCTATCTGATCAACTGTTATTCCTGTTGTGTTTATGCAGATAATCAGGCCAAATTGAAACTGGACTTCATGCAGTAAATGAATTAGTCTTGATTTGGCTCTTCGATTAAAGCAAAATTTTAGGGGGAAAATTATGTTTCAATAAAACCTATTATACACAATTATGGAAAGAAGACTCAAATTCAGTGAATTGTCTGTAAAATTTTATTTCTCACCTATGAAGTAGACTGGATCCTGAATTTTTCCAGTTTTCTTTCAAACTAATGTTTCTTTTTTTCTTGATCCTTTGGTTTGGAATTACTGAGAACTACTGATGCAGTGCCAACCATACAGAATTTACCTGAGCACCTGGTAGCACCAGAGACATTTAAACTATAGATAAAGAGGATCTGTCAGATTGTCACTGTTTAATTTCATTACAGCAAAAGCCTTGCATTTGGACGTCTTCCCATTTGAAGCTCTTATAGACTCAGAAACTGACTTATGGTGTGCTCTGTTCATTAACCGCTGGGTTCTTTCTGTTTTCATAGAATGTATACTATGACCCTGTTCACCTGCTTTCTCTGTCAGATTCTTGGGGGTTGTCTGGTTAGGTTCTGCAGAAACAACACCTTCCCCCAGTGGGCAGGAATGGTGGCCTTTGTGAACAACTGCTCAGGCTGTGTGTCTGTACAGAGTTTTCGACTGTGGCCTCTGCCAGTCTGCCATAGTAGATTCACCCTGCGAACCAGACATGCTAGAACTGACTGTAGGACTGGAAGGCTTTTGACCCCCTCTTCAATCAGACATGTGAAAAGGTATTTTCCATCGTGAGAAAACAGGTTAACTGTACCGAGCCGTGGCTTTCATATGCAATTCGGGGCGGTGTGGGGTGGCCGTCAGCATTACAGGTAGAGGTGTAACAACCTGTACTCATATGCACTGAAGTTAGAAAGGGGACTGCAGGTGAGACTGCTGAGCTCTTGGGGCGGATGCCAGCAGCCCTGTGCAAGAATATCATGGTAATGACTGCTACAAACTGCTGAGGACCGTCTACTAATGGGATGCAGGCCCATCCTGTCCCATGGGGAGACCTATGGGCCCATGGTCAATATGGTTGGCCTTATCTCCCATTGAATAGAACTGGGCATTGCACCTGGGGAAAACCATGTAGACCAGGATGAGTATTAAATACTCATCCATGTATCCCTCCAAGTGGGGACTCATTTGAGGCACGCTGTCAAATTAAGCATCCTGATTGGTGGTTCTACCCTCTAGCCCTTTTTGTACCCCCTGCAGGTAGTATTTTAACCCATGAATCAATTAAGCCCCTAGCAAATCACATTGCAATAGTCCTTAATCACACTAAACACACTATAGCTCTTATTTCTGATGAAGTCACTCAAATCAGGAAAGTTGTGTTACAGAATGGAATGGCATTATACCTAATCGCCGCTGCCCAGGTGGGCATCTGTACCATTCTGCACACAGAGTGTTGTGTATATATTCCTGATAATGCCAACAATGTATCCCGAATGTTAACTGCCGTAGAAGCTAAAACAATCGTATATTGGCCACAGTTTCTGAGCCCTTTAAGACTTGGTGGAACTCTTTAGGCTCTTGGTGGCATTTTCTCCTCCTGGATCTCTTTGGTTTCTGTCTTGGTGCTTTTAGCCTTAGGGCATAGCCTTTACCGTATCTGTGGCATATGGACGAAATGTGCCAACGTGCTCACCACACAGGTCCCCCATGAGAAGAATGAACATGAACAATGTAAGGTGGAAGAGCAATGTTGGGGTGGAATGTGAGATAAATGGACATGGTTCTTCCCTCTTCTGTGACTGAGGGCTAGTCATATGGTGCTTGCCTGAAAGAATGTGCATTGTTTTGCAAACGATTGTGTAACTCCTTCCTTATCTTCTTTTGGGAACAGCATCTTGTCCTGTGACTACTTCTTGACTTTTTCTTCCTGCACGTACACTGGGTTATTGTAGTTTAGAGTCACAAATAGGACACATGCCTCCTTTGTTTGGGACCCCTTATAATGAGCCTCAGACTGGAGGAGGTACGGTCTCTCTTGCACCAATTTGCCACCATCAGTGTGCTCTCCTGTAATGTGAGTAATAAACAGTGTGTCCACATCTGCTAGTCCACTGGGTGTTTTTTGGGGGGGAATATCACAAACACTTAAGCAGCTCCACAGTTTGGAATGCCTGCATTACAATACACTTCTGGTGTAGTTTCAGAGCCCCTGAGCTTACAACTTCCATAGAATTTATTACATTTACTTTCTGCCAATCCCTTGGACTATGAGCTCTGTACATTTTATTTCTTTATTCTCAGAAGTTAATCAGTACCCAGAATAGAGTAAGCATTCAACAAATATGAGTTAAATAAATTAATAAAAGAAGAAATTGGGGGCACAACCTCATTGTAGGTTCAGAGTTCCTATAGTTTCATATTTAACATTTAAGTAGATGAATACATTTTTTAGTGGAAAAATTTTCAATCACAAGGATTAAAACAAAAAGCATGCTCTAGTTAAGTTGCTCTTATAATCCCACTTCTGTCACTAATTGACTGCCACCTTGGGCCATTACTTAACCTCTTGGTCTTCTGTTACCTAATCTATAAAATGAGGTTGGAATAAATGATCTCCAAGGTCTTTTCCAGCTGTGAAATTCTATGATTGTCACCAATGATTGCATAAATAAAAATTAAATTAACAAGAACTCTTAATTCCTAAGCATTATCATTAAATTGAGATTTTACTTTTTCAAAGAGCAATTATTTCACATACACAGCAGGAAAAGAAAGTGTTCACATATCTTCCTTTCCAGCCACAATTCAACTTCATCAGCACAATCATTTTTATATAATGCGAACAGTGTTTTTCCTAGTCAAACATGGGATCTCCTCTTCCTCTGTAGTGTTATTGAGAGATCTCTTTTTTATTTAATTGGTGAACTCACTCCTTAGCTTAGAACAGATGTGTCACTTGTCTCATACTAGTCCAGTGAAATATACTAGGCTCTCTCCCAAAATCAATTGGGCACTCCAGACTGTAGCTGCTAGGGGACCAGCTTGGGAGAATTTCCTAGATCTTCAACTACTGACCTTGGCCTTTCGTATGTTCCTGGACTTTTCCAAATCCATTTCTACCTGCTAACCTGTGTTCATCATTCTTTATCCCTTGGTCTTTTCTCCCCATTGAAGGTTTTATACAATTCACAGTATAGTCAGGTAAGATCTATAATAGACATGAGAGGTTCTAACATTTCCAATTTCTCCTCACATAAGACTTGTAATATTTATTTAACAATGTGATGTGGTCCAATCTGGGTTCTGATCTTTCTGTATCAGGTTTCTCGTGCCGAAATCTGCCTGATCTAGCAACAGGCTCCTTAATACAAGATTCTCAGGCTTTTCCTGTTTTTCTTCCTCTATGTATAATCTTTAAGCACTGGATCTTTATCAATTGATTTCTTCAACAAGCTGTGCTTTGCTTCAATATGTTCTGGAAACTGCTGTCTGAGAGTAGTTTCCAGCTAGCTACTCTTTGCTCTTCTATTTTGAGAACCCTATCTACTGGCAGATGCTTTCTCTTTGTAGAATTAGTATTCAGTTCTTTACTTTGTTGATGAACAGGGGTTTGTTTGTAGGAGTCACTTCCTGCTTAGAATCAGAACCGAACCTGCTGTTGCAGGGAAACGTGGATGTCATGATACTTCTGTGGGTAGCAATAGCCCAAGGCACTGTTCTTTAATTACTTCATGGCCTACTTGTCAGGAAATTAACAGGGGTGGACAGTACGATGACAAGAATGCTGTGATAGAAATTTCAACCCTGGGCTGTATAGTTGTTTGTCCATTTCTAGTCATGCCGTTTGAAAAAAGTTATTAGTTTTGATCCTCATATTTTTTTCTCTCTCATTTGTAGAAATGAAATAGTACACTGTTATACTTAACTCACTAATTGTTATGAGGCTCAAATGATATAATATATGTGATGTGATTTGCAAACTATAAAGTGGAAAGAATTATTACTATCTAGAAAAATGAATATTCTTGAGGCTTTGGAAACAGCACAGTATATTATGTAAATTAGTATTGACTTTGTGTTCGTATTTTCTCACCTGACTAGCCAAACGAAAAAAGATATTTATTTTTCATGGAAATCTCAAGGGATATTAACCAATCTTCCTTCAGTATATTTACTATAATTCTAAGAATTAATAGGGACATTTAGAGTATTCACAGATACAAGACTGCACAAATCAAATCATAATCATGTTTATTTTACACTGGTAAAGTTTCCAAGAGTAAAGTGTGTCTTTGCTATTTATGACTTACTTGAATAGTTATGAAACTTCAAAATTATATTGACTTGAAGAAAAAAAATTGCTTGACCTTCATTAAAGACAATGACTATTATGAACCAGCCTACTGCATAGTTCTTTGGACCTTTAAATGCTTATGTGAGTTAAAATATTATTAAGGGATGTTATTTTGCTTAGATTTCTTCTTTGATGAACCAAATAATAATAATTAAATTATCACTATTTAATTATATATCTTTATTATTAGTGATTAGATTCTGTACTATTTTTCAATATGCAGTGAAGAGAATTTGAGAAAGGAAAGATATTAAATCAATACTTTAAAATACAAACATTTCCTTGACGTATAAAGGACAAGAGGGAAAAGCCAAAGGAAAGGGGAGAAGGAAGGATGGAGGGTGGGAGGTGGGGATGGCTTGGGTAGGGGGAAGTGGTGGAGGGAAAATGAAGACAACTGTACTTGAACAACAATAAAATAAAAAAGAATAAAATAAAATACAAACATTTCTTTCTTTGATTTAGAATTCCTTTTTTTTTTTAAAGATTTTATTTATTTATTTTTAAAGAGAGGGAATGGGAAGGAGAAAGAGAGGGAGAAAAACAGCAATGTATGGTTGCCTCTCACATGGCCCTCACTGGGGACCTGGCCTGCAACCCAGGCATGTGCCCAGACTGGGAATTGAACCTGCAGCCCTTTGGTTCGAAGGCCAGCACTCAATTGACTGAGCCATACCAGCAAGGGCTGATTTAGAATTTCAAAGTATTATCTCACTTCATTTTCTCTATTTCAATATATTTTAAAAATATTTGTAAATATTTAAGTATTACCCACAATATTCATATCTTTTTGGTGTTTTATTTTTACCACCTGCTATTTTGAAGTATTTAATGGTATGTATTGAATGGTTACTATGTGTCTGGCAGTTGACATCCAGTTGGGTAGGAAGTCAGAAAAGGTGATTTCTCTTATGGAGATTACCTTCCAAGAGAGAAAGACATTGAACAAGAAATTTTCATATGATGATAAGCACTATAATAAACAAACTGAAATATGGGCTCAGGAATGACTTAGTTAGAGATGGGAGGGAGAACTGCTTTAAATGGGATGACCAAGGAAGATCTCTTTCAGGAGATAACATTTGAGCTGGGCTCGAATTATTAGAAAGGACCAGAAATTTTTCAAACCAGGGCAAGGACATTGTAAGTAGAACATGAAAAAGCCCTGGTAAGAGAATAAGCTTAGCAAAGAAGGGCTGTTTGGTTGGAGTGTGGTGAATGGTTAGACAGGTAGGCAGAAGTCAAATCAAATAATATGATTTAGGCTAAGACAACAAGTTTAGATTTCATTCTAATCACAATGAAAAGCTATTAGATTTAAACCAAGGAGTGACATTATTTTATTTACATTTTTAAAATTCGCCATAACTAGCCTATGGAAATGAGCCAATTGAAAGCCAATGATGGAAACTGAGGAATAGGCTAGGAGGCTGTTACAGCATTTCAGGTGAGACAGGATGGTGGCGGTGAACAAGGTGGTCAGTGTCCAATGGAAATGGGTCAGATTTGGTGTACATGTGAGAAGTATAGCCATTTTCTGTGCTTTGGCATTGAAATGCAAAGCTGGAGAACATACAAACATGCAAGAAAACTTGAAAATGTGCAATCAATTGGTTTGTGGAATCATTTTTTCCTTTCATATTTGTGGTGTGATCATCCAGGTACCATTTACAGTGAGTGAGGAAATCTAAAGGCAACAGCAGTTCGGAGGTAGGGCAGATTTGGAACTGAGGTTGAATTAAGATTTCTCTTCTGAATTTGTTAATTTTTGAGATGCCTATTGGGCATCCAAATAGAGATACCAATAGCCATTTATGTGCGCCATTCTGAAAATGGATTAGTCATCCTAGTGGAAGAGGCCATTACTTGGGTCATTTAATCGTTAGTAAAACAATGAACATTCTTGAGTAACTATTATATTCTAAAATCTTTATGTATGATAATTTAGAAAATTTTCACCATACTGTGAAGTGCTCATTATTTCTTTCAATTTTAAAGTGAGAGAAAACTGTCTCTTAGAGAACTTACATTGTAATGAAACCTATATATTTAAATTCAGATCTATTAGACTACAAACTGCATGATCTTCTCAGTGAATCTGATGACTTCCAGATATTATTATTATTGTTAGTTGCATTCCTACCGCCTAATTAACAGAAATTTGAAAATACTAAATAAAAACATGTGGGTGTGTTAGCATGATGAGGAGCTACTTTTGCTGCCATATCCCCAAACCAACCAAAAGAACATTTTCAAGTTTCCTTGCATATTCTCCCACTTTGAATTTTAATGACAATTGTATAACATAGTAATTAGTGAGTCTTCTATTCATCAAAATAGAACTAACTTATGAACATTTAACTTTAGTTTGAATTACAGAATGTAATGTTGAAAATGACTTTAGAAGGCATCTGTCTTATCCTCTAACAGTTTAGAAATTTATTCTGCGGTATTTTTTGTACTTCAAACATTTTTAATTAAACTTATTGGGGTACCATTGGTTAATAAAACTTTATAGGTTTCTTTTTAAAAAAATATTTTATTTTTATTTTTTTCAGATAGAAGAGAAAGGAAGGAGAAAGTTTGATGAACAAGAGAACATCAATTTGTTGCCTCTTGCACTACCCCACCTGGGGACCTGGCATATAATCCAGGCCACGCCCTGACAGGGAATTGAACTGGTGACCTTTCAATATGCAGGCCGGCACTCCGTCTACTGAGCCACACCAGCCAGGTCACACAATTCTGTGTGATATATCATCTATACCATTGCATTGTGTGCTTGCGGACTGAGAAGTGAGTAAAAATGAGGAAGTTGAACTACATATTTTTAACATTGTTTTCAATCTTTATTTTTAATCATTAGATAGCAACATTTATTAGAATGAGCTTCATGCCAGCCCAAATTGCAATTTTAATTAATTAATAATTCATTTAATGTTTAACTTTACTACTAACCTAGAAGCCTTGTATGTGAATGCAAGGGCACTGTTTTGTTTTGTCTTGTGTGTTGTTTTCCCCCACCACAATCTTTCCCCCAGTGGTAGAGTCCATGGCATATTTTAAGTGTCCAATTAGTATTTACTGAATTTATTAGTAAAGAAAATAATAAAGCCGTATATCGATTCTGTCTATCTTCTACTTCATGGCCAATTTTCCAGACATTATCCTTTGAATATTCAATAAATGCCTACTGTATGGACCCCTAAAAGACCTGTCCGCTGCCTAATTCTAAGAACCTTTTTTTAAAATTTTTATTATTTATTTATTTTTTTATTTTTAGAGAGAGGGTAAGGGAGGGAGAAAGAGAGGGAGAGAAAGAGCAATGTATGGTTGCCTCTCACATGGCCCTCACTGGCATGTGAGAGGCATGTGCCCTTACTGGGAATCGAACCGGGACCCTTTAGTTTTCAGCCCGTGCTCAATCCACTGAGCTACACCAGCCAGGGCTAGGAACCTTTGAATGTAGTCTCTTGGAAAAACGAGTTTTGTAGATATAATTACATTAAAGGTAAAGATAAAATCATCCTGGATTATCCAAGTGGGCACTAAGTCAAATGAGAAGCGTCCTTGTAATCCTTGTAAGAGATACACAGAAGAGAACTAAAGAGAGGAGAGACAAAGAGAAACAAGAACTGTAGGCCAGACTTGAGCAGCCACCAGCCCAAATTTGGGTGGAGCCACCAGAAACTGGAAGAGGCAAGGAAGGGCTCTCCCTTACAGCCTTCCAAAGGAGTGCAGGACCTCTGGCCTCCAGAACAGTAAGTGAATAAATTTCTGTTGTTGTAAGCTATCGAATTTGTAATATTTATTTGTGGTATTTATTTTAGCAATCTCAAAAGATGCTACAATACAGTGACCAAGCAACAAGTTGAAGGTTGGAAGGATATGGGTTCTAATCTTTGCTTCATTTTTTAAAAACTGGTTCTGTGATGTTGAGCAAATGACAAAGACTAGTGAACATCAGTTTCCTCATCTAGAAGAGGGGTTACAACACTAACTTAGGCCATTACCAAGTGTCAAAGAAATAAAGTAAAAAAACTATACAAATAGAAGTGTTTTATGTCTCCTTATAATCTCCTCTAAAATATAAATCTCTTTGGGACTTTTATATTTCCTTGATATGGTGTAATTTCCAATTTCTTCATAAAAATTGTTTTCTTCTTATGGAAGGATAAATTTGACCATTCTAAATATAGAAAATTTTTCCACTATCCATCATCAGAATGTAAAAGATAAGTCAAATAAAATTGATAGAGGAGAGAGAGAGAAGGAGGAGGAGGAAGAGGAGGAAGAAGAAGAAGAAAGAGAAGGAGAAGGAGAAGGAGAAGAAAAAGAAGAAGAAGAAGAAGAAGAAGAAGAAGAAGAAGAAGAAGAAGAAGAAGAAGAAGAAGAAGAAGAAGAAGAAGAAGAAGAGGAAGAGGAAGATGAAGATAAACAACAACAAGAAGAAAAAGATAAACAAGAAGAAAAAACAAGAAGCAGAGATGAAAGAAGAGAAGGAAAGGGGAGAGAAGGGGAGGAGAAAAGAGGAAGGGGAAATGAGAGGAGCAGAGGAACAAAGAAAAATTATAAAAGAAAGAAGTCTGAAATTTGAGCCAATGTTATGTAACTATATCAGAAAATAAGCACAAATTTTGCTTTTATTCATAAGGTAGAAATTGTTAAAAAAAAAAACAAACAGTGGGAGCAACCAAAACATCAATCAATAATAAACATGAAAGATAAGTTATATTGTATTTATATAATAAAATATTATTTGGAGCTAAAACAAATCAGTTCAATCTTTATGTACCAGTGTAAATTAAAATTCAAAAATATAATATTTAATAAAAATAGCAAGTTGCAGAATGATGCAAAGAGTATACTCTCATTGATATGAGGTATATAGACATGCGGAGCAATATAGAGTCATGCTATACATTGTTTGTGAATACCTGTATATGTAATAGGAAAAATTAAAATATGGATAGGACTAATACACACCAAATTTTGGATAATAGCTACTAGTGGGAGGTAGATAAGGGAATAAGATTAGCACATACTGCAAATGGGCTTGAAAAGTAACTATAATGTGTACTTAAAAAGAAAATAAAAGAGAGAAAGGAAAAGAGGAAGGGAAGGAGTGTGGGAGAGAGGCAGAGAGGGAGGGAGGAAGAAAGGGTGGAAGGAAAGAAGGAGATATATGCAGCAATATAGCAAACTGATAACTATTAAATCAACATGTTGAGTTCTTCAACTTATGTTTTTTATAGTTTTTCAGGTCATTGGGATATTTATCATAAATTTAACAGAGTAGTATTAGAATATATACTTTTTAGGGTTAAATATTTTTACTCAAGTGCTTATATTATTATATAGAAGGCAAAACCACTATTAGAAAAAAAACCTTAAATGACCATAATTCCATAAATAAAATTGTTTTATTTACTCTTATTTTTTAGAGATATAACTTACTTTAATTCTTTCTAGTAAATGGGATTAGTTTTGTGTTTTTCCTGCTGCCCAACAGGGAAAGTCTTTGAAGTCTAAGTACTTTATTTATTACCATGATTTAAAGAAGAGTTGATTCAGGAAGGAAGAGGACAGATCTTCTGGTTTATACTTTTCGTTAATCTGGTAAATGATATTATTCATTTACCTAATGGAAGCGTTTTAGGCTTTGGTTGAACAAGAGGCAAATGGATATAGTGAGACAATGCAAGCAGTAGTATTTCTGAAGGACAATACACTTTAAGGAGCCTAAACAAATTCATATTTAAATATAGGCCCTTAATTTTGTTCCAAAATCTATATAGTTGACACTGTGATCATCTTCTACTCTTGATGATGCAGGACATTCTTCTCATGGCATTTATGATATTCCTTACTAAGGGTAGGTGGCTGCGGCTCCATGATCAGTTTGATGGTGTTTCTTAAATGCCTGCTTCATCTCCTCTGACTCCATTGCTCTAATTTGGTCTTGTTTCCATAAGTGAATTATATCCTGCATCAATGTACATTTCTTTTTAGGACATTGCTCTGTTTAGAAATGTTGTAAAGTGATCCAAAATAGTTTGGAGACAACATAACAGGTATTTTAAATTTTATAACATCTGGCTACCAAAAATAGTCATCTAAAAGCAGTTCAACTGTGTTGCCACAATTGTCCCTGTCAACAGAACAGAGCACACGTCCTTAGCATTTGCATATTTTCTGCTCAGGTTTTACACTCTGCCCCTGTTGGGAGGCAGTAAGGAAGTGGGGAGAGGGACTGTAAAAGAAAGGGCTCTCTATAGGAGATGGATTTATTTTAAAACTAACACAGAATTGCATGGATTATTCTGACTTTTTTACTTGGGATATGAAATTTAAATTTATCATGCCGCTCTCAACCATTAACAGATTTAAACCAGTTCAGTCTGTTTTTTTTTTTTTTTTAGGTTTTATATGGGTTGTATATAAACTTGATGTCCAAGTTGTTGCAATTAAAAAAACACGCTATGCTTTTTCTATTTTATGTAATGGTTCATACGTCTATAACATCTATATTTTATTGTTAAAATACTAAATACTACTGGTAAAGCAGTTTTAAAGTGATTTAAACTGTACATGTATACATTGTTACTATAATATATTTCACTTCCATCCTATATTACTTTATGTTTGTGAGAAAAACAAAAAGAAGCTATTGGCATGAACATCTAATAGACATGCACAGTGAAAGTTTTTCTAGTTTTTCCGCTTAGTTTTTTTTTTTTTCTTGAGCCTTTCATTGTAGATAAAATGTTATTAACTTTTATGTTTAGGATTTCACCTTAAACCAGACTTAGAGATTTGATATATATACACTTATGTAATAATTATATAAATTACATATCAAAATATATGTTATATATATAATTTTTCAGTAGATTTACTTGCCCAGTAAATATGGTTGATGAAAGACATCCTGGCAATCCATAAAAGAACAGGCTGTGGGGATCCTCATTAATCTTCTAATACTTTCTGCTGTCCTCCTGCTTTGTAAAGTATTTGCAATAGAGCAAAAACACTTTTGCTTCCCACTAAGCAATGTCATGCAGCCAGATCTCAACAAAGCCTCATATCCCTTTCAAATTGTTTCAGCCTCAGCTGTATTATTGGCTGGGGTTCTGAACCTTGAAAGGGAGACGCTATTTGTTTAACTGTGTTTCACAAGACAAACAAGCTTGGGAAATGCAACTCCTTTGGTCTTTTCTGTCTCCTGATGGTAATGCAATGTTACTTCTTAGTGACTGCAGGATTACTTTGCAAACAGATGTTAGGCTTTTAAAGTTTTCATAATCATTTCTTTAAACATTGTTCCTTAATAACATAGCTGCGTTTACAATGATCTGAAAAAGAGCATATCTAACTTGTTACATTAAAAATAGTATGTCAACAACCTGTAAACTGAGTCCCATATTAAGACACAAATGTGAATGGCTGCTAGTTAAAATCAAATGAGTTATTTAAGGAAACTAATTTCTGACCAGCTTTGAATGTATTTTTTGAATGAACATCTTTAATTTCAAGATTAAATTTGTAGGGTAGTCTTCTTTAAAAAGGGAAGACACATCTAAGTAATACCAAAATTTTACTCTCAGAACCTGATG
Organism: Micronycteris hirsuta; assembly: GCA_004026765.1. Taxonomy (NCBI): domain Eukaryota; kingdom Metazoa; phylum Chordata; class Mammalia; order Chiroptera; family Phyllostomidae; genus Micronycteris; species Micronycteris hirsuta. The sequence continues at coordinate 20,865 of PVJI01015136.1, read as the reverse complement.
GAAATTGTGCTATGTAAAACTTTATTTATACTATTCTAAATTTATTACAAGAAACGATTATTTTATAAAAGAGAAAATAGTGGGAGTGATCTAATTCAATGTCTCAGTTACTTTATATGGTATATATATTATAAGAAATATAATTCTTCATAATATTTCCTATTTAGAAAGAAGACCAAGTTGAAGCATATTACCATTTTTTTTATTTAAAAAAATCTTTTCATTTAAGCACATTACCACCTAAAACTGGTGGTAATATAAGAAGGAAGATTTACGTATGTGAATGTATCCCTTTGCAAATGTTACGTTACTGTTATTTGATTTAGTATCCAAGTGTCCAGAAGAAAAGCATGTATAGGACAACCATCCTTGAAAAAAGGAGATATAAAATTTAAACATCTATCTTTCTATCTAATCTATCTATCTATCCATCTATCTATCTATCTATCATAACCAATTATAAATATGAAATAATATCAGTCATAAGAGAGCATAACCAAAGACATTGAAAATCATATGCAAATCAAAATGGTTGAGGCTTGGCTTTAAGACTCATGTAGCACACACTGAACTGTGGTTTTCAAAATGTAATCTCTCAGCTAGCACTATCAGCATTACCTGGGAACTTATTAAAATGCAAATTCTTCAGCCCCATCCTAGGCCTACTGAATCAAAAACTCTATACACAACTAAGTATACAGATGTTGTATTATAAAATTGTACGCCTGAAATTTATATAATTTAATTAACCAATGTTACTACAATACATTTAATTTAAAAGAAAACTCTGGGTCAGGGTACCAATAAGCTGAATTTTAACAAGCCACCATGTAATTCTGATACACACTAATGTTTGATAACCACTACTTCATGCAGCACACTGGGTTGGCTGGAATTGATTCTGAGCCCAAAATCATTTAGTCTTCCAACACTGTAAATCGGGGGGGTTCAAGAAAACCCTTGGACACTTGATAAAATAAAGACAGAAATCTCTCCCTTCCTTATCCATCTTTTATTTCTCAAGCCAACCTGACCTTTGATGTCACATGAAGAAAATATTTAATGTTCCAAGACGATGTTATTTTGAAATAAGAGGAGATTTGACTCAAAAACACCACAGTACACTCTGTCCAGATCAACTCAGTAGTGCTTGTGAGGAATTTCTTTATAGAATCAGACATGCATCATTGTTTTTCTTTTTGTTTGTTTGTTTTCTTTTTTAATGTTATTTTTTTTAAATCCACACCCAAAGATATGCTTATTTTTGAGAGAAAAGAAGGGAGAGAGAGAGAAAAAAAAATCAATGTGAGAGAGAAACATCAATTGGTTGTCCCCCTTACATGCTCTGACCAGGGATCGAACCCACAATCCAGATATATGCCCTGACCAGGGATCAAACACGCAATCTTTGCTACCAGATGGCACTCCAACCAACTGAACCACCGGCTACGGCTTATTTTAGATATAGTTTAAACAGAGTTCTCATAGCAATATATTACCACTATAAAGATGCATCAGGCTTTCTCAGCCTCTGCACTCTGTTTATTCTAATAAAAGAGCTATGACATAAGGAGCAGAGTATCAACTTTTAAACACAATTCTAGCGACTTTGTTGGGATGTAGTTGAAGTACATTTAGCCAATGGTATACTTTGAGAAAATTTACTCATTGCTATACATATATTTCTGGTAGACACAATCTATAATGTAATATAGTAATAAGTATCTTCAAACACCAATCATGTTCTTTAACTCTGTAGGTATTCTACTAATAAGCAAATGTAACCAATTAATTGCCATCCAACAAAATATGTTATTTATAAACCTTGGGAGGGCAGAATACTTAATATCTTTGTATCTCAGTTTTCTCATCAATGAATTGAGGAAAAATTTATCCCTAAAATTTATTCCCTAAAATTGGGGTAATCTTGAGCCATACATGAGATTTAAAAATGTACAGCACTAAAAATAATTCCTTGCAAATAACAATTACTCACTTAATATTAGCTAATGCTATTATTATTTTTATTTAATAAGTTATAATTAATTTCTGAAATTAGGAATTTTTTCAAGAGATCCTGTTTCTTGTGGTGATTATTTTGCCATATATATATATATATATATATATATATATATATATATATATACACACACACACAATATCAAATCATGCTATAGACCTATAACAAATATAAAGTAGTTACCTATCAATTGTACCTCAATAAAAAATTACAAAATAAAAACAAAATAATATTCCACTGTGGTGTGATTCTCAGTGTTATAATAAATCCCATTGGGATAGACTTTATTTTAAAAAAGACTTAAACACTAAACTTTATTTATATGTTATAAAACAATTGTGTTGGGCATTGGCACCAACAGATATTAATTTGCTTTGTTTTCTTTCTAAAGTTGTCACAATACATGTTGAAACAGAGCTAGGAATACTGCACTAACAGTCATTTCTCAAGAGATGCAATCCGCACACCTCCAGTGCGTTTTTGGAATGCACTTTAAGTCACCCTTTGAAAGTACTGTAATCAAGTGCACGTCAGGAATGGGAATGAGTCCATTCTCACCATCTGTTCCTAATTTTTTTGAACTGAAGTCTCTGTTTTATTAAACCACTGTGCAAAATTTAAGACGGCATTAGAAATCGGAGTTAAATCCAAAGGAGATCAGAGAACTTGGGGTTATTTGCAGATATCGATAGTTGCATTACACTGATAAGTAAAATAAAGCCAGCCCTTTATTCTCAGGTAACTCTGAACTTCATTTTCTAAGCTTCCCACAGATGTAAAATTCTTCCAAATATATTGTTAGCCAAGTTGTATACATATATTTAATTTCTACATAAACGTGCAGTTTTCTACCCTGTTTCCTTTACCCTCATTTTAGCTAGTAAGAATTTTAATATATCCTCTAGCCATCAAATTAAAAAACTTTAAGAGTGCACACAATCCCTTGAAAGAATTTTGTTAACTTTCTTAAGGCCTCAAAATTTCTGACTGCGTTCTTCTCAGAAGGTAAATGATTTGACTTACTTTCCTCAGGGAATGTAGTTAGCAATGTTTACATTACTTCTTTGTGGCATCCTTGGCAACCTCCAGAAACTTCTATAAAGACTGGCTGTGTTAAGGTCTGGGTCCTAGGAATATATAGATTTCCAATGGGATCTGAAAAGCTGTAAAGTCTTCTTGGCTCCAAAATATCTTCATCCTTAGTCCTGCCAGTACAGTAGAAACTCCCCCATCAATCACTACTATGTATTAGGGTTAAAGATATGGTTAAAATAGAACTGTACTCTGTTTTAGAAATGGTCAACATGCATTCAGTATATACACTGGGACAAGCATTGGAGTGACCGGGTTTATGGGAATGTCATTGCTTCAGCATGTGAGGAAATCTGCACTGTCTTTGTCCAGTCAGTGGGTCAGATGGGCACGCAAGTATGTGGAGGATGCCCTGTTCAATTCCGTAGGAAATAAAGGCCCATTTGATTAATTTATGCATAAGAAGTTCCTAGAAACATTTCACCACTGATTGGGTGGCAACAGTCTGTCTCAAAAAACTCTCCCTGGGAGATTAGGCTAATTACTTGATCCCGTTCTTTTATGAGCTCATTTCACATTGGTTCCTAAAGAATATTGATGCCCTAGCCCCTTCTGACTGAGGTCATGCTTCTCTCTTATTTTAACTTGATTCATTTCCCATGGACTGAACTCTGAATAGTTTTCCACTCATGATCTTCAATTTTCTGATGTGTCTCCTGGGATGAGTTGAATCTCTTCTGATATGTTCACTGTCATTGCTTTGCACTGACACTGCTGCTCTGCCGCCACATGGCTGTCAGAGAAGAACTGTTTTCTCTCACGGCCGTCTGCTCTCCAATCTTCTTAGGAGCTTGGCTCAGAACTGGATTAATTATCTGTACCCACGTCCAGGGTCAGTGTCCATGAAGCTTCCACTTTGCCTGGGATTTGCACCATCTTTCTTTCCTGCTTACTCTGATACCATTTCCATTCTGGCAAAATCTCTCTCTTTGCTGTCTCACCACCTTACAGCTCCCGTATTTTTTACTCCCGGGCTGGAATCAGACACTGACCGTATGTATTCCTATGGTCAGGGTTATGGGACCACCCATATCCCCTTGGTAGAGTGTCTTTGCATTTTTTGCTTTCTCCATCCATCTGCAAACTCCTGTCTCAATGCAGCTAACACGGTCCTCTCTCCATCGCATTTCACACACCCCACACAACCACCCAGTTTTTTATTCTGCCTTAGTATCACTCCAGGGTAGGGCCCGTAATAAAAGTTAAAATAATGATCATAATGACTATAGCATCGAGCTTTTACACATTCAATGCATTGTTTTTAGTGTTTTGCATTATTTAACGTTTAATTCTCACAAAAATTCTATGAAGTTGATATTATGCCTATCATGAGGAGCCTAAAGAATGACTTGTGAGAATTTATATTGCTCTGGGCAGGAACAATGGTTAGATGGAGAAATAACTCTCTAAAGTTCATCTCCCATGAACCTTCTGTTACTAATTCTAGCAGTTATAGCTGCTGTCTACTCACCTTTACCTCTATCCTTTCTACTGCACTTATCCAGAGTCCCTCTTAGGTGCAGAGAATAAATGCTCAGGTGTCCTCAGAATGATTGTCATCTCAAAAGTGGGTGGGATTTACTCCTTTCTGTTGTATAGCTACCCAAAGCTAGAATTAGCCCTTATGAAGGGATATTATTCCTGATTTTTATTTTTCATAGACTATAGTAAGGAGGAAGAGGTCATTAGAATAAGGCTTTTTATTCTTTTTGCCTTCATTAATAGCAGTAATAAAGCAGTCACTATTGTGTGTGCTTTGTTAAGGAATAGAGTGATGAGAGAAGACAGGAAATTATTATCAATCCTGTTCTTAGATAGTCCAAAGATACAGAGTCCTTTGTTGGAAAAGTACTTGCAAAAAGAATCTTGCCAGGTAAATATTTGGCTTTCTCTAAAAAAAAAAAAAAAAAAAAAAGACTGGGAAAGGAGAAGACAGTGGGAGGGAGGGAGGAAGAGAGAGAGAGAGAGAGAGCAAGAATGAAAGTGATACAGAAAAAGAGAAAAATGATGTGAAGGTATTCAAGTTTGAAAACTTCCCAAGAAGCCCACTATCAGAGGTAGTCCTGGTCTCTCTGTTAGTCCCTCACGGCCAACATGCTTGGGCCAAATTATGAAAACTGGGATTGGTGGCCCAGGTAGTTTTGGCTGCAAAGCGGTTTAGAGGGGACTTATATTCCATATATCTTAGTGTTTTTGCTCAACTTTTTCCCATAGACACAAAGGTGCACCCGCTGATTAGTTCCTGTGGTATTATTCCACAGTTTACTAGAGTGCATGAAGATTATCTAGGCTGAAGGGGCAACATTTAGTGAGCACTTACCATGAGCCTTTTGAAAGCATGATTTTTATGTGATTAACACAACAACCCTTAGAGAATGGGTATTTTCCACCTCTTTGAATGAAGAAGGAACTTAGTTTTGAGAGTTTAAATAATTTGTCTCAAATCACACTTAGGCTGTGGCAGAATATATTCTCATGTCTTTTATTCAAAAATCCCAATGCCCTTAGTTACTAGACTAGTAGCTCTCATTTTTTTGTCATCACAGCACAGTTTTGAATATTGGAATTTTTGACAGTGCACTTGAGATGATTAAAAGACTCAGTAGAACACTAAGCAGGTTAGCAATAACTCCAGCGCAGGCACTACCACAGCATAACAATGCCTTCACAGTGTATATAAAAGCAGCCACTGTTCCCTAGCACAGGCCACTGTTGGAGCTGCACTGTTTACTGTCTGTCTAAACAAGGGCTGGTATACACTCGCCAGGGAGAGCTCTCACATGTCACGTGTAACCTGAGCTTGTTCTCTGCCATTCCCTTGACATCTGACTCAACTGTTACCTAGAGAATCTTGTACCCAGCTCTGAAGCATTATGAAGGACCCTCTCCCACTCTTTAGACTCTTTAACATTATATATAGTCTGTTTTAGCAAAAATTAAATTGTATACATTGATCAAAATATACTGGTGCGTTGAAGCCTCAAAGTATATTCCATTCAAGTGGCAGACAGATTAAGTGAAATGGATTAGCAGGGAGGATCATAGAAGACTGGACAGAAACAATGACCTTGGATCTGGACCATCAAAAATAGGGAGGGTTTTTACGACAGCAGGGAGAGAGGAAGAGGTGTTGTGTATAAAAAAGCAGCCTTGACAGAGGGCCAGGGGACTCAATGCACACACCCCACACAACCACCCAGGCTGGAAGTCCTCCACACACTGTTTGGAAGTTTTGAGTGGATTATACCGTGTGGAGCTAAAAGTGTGAGTTAGTAGCAGAAGAGACTGAGAGGGTAGGTAACAGGTAGATCATAAGTATGGTGACAATAAAACTTTCTGATATTGCAACACTTTTGAAAGTAAAATGGATGCTATAAATAATGACAACAAAATAATAGTTGAACACTAGGAATTTCCCAACAAGAGGATAAATGATTACCCTAGTCATAAAGAGCCTTGAATATTATATTAAGGAAGTGACTGAGATACTTAGTGACAGGAACATTTAAAAATTATTCTGGCATTACAGTACAAAGAAGTAGCCTTGCAAAGAATTGGGAATGACAGACCTATTATAAGGCATTTTCAATGAAAAAGGTGAGTACTGGGGAGTCTTTGTTTCTATCTCCATGTCCTTCATGGAACTTTCTTTGATTTCCATGCTGGTTTCTTTTAAGGGAACACTACGTCTTCCTCATTTATGAAAAAAATGAAAAATTAGATAATAAATACTCAGATGGGAGCCAAAATATTATCGTTGATAAAGACTGGCTTGAAGAGTGTGGTTTATATCTGTTGACAAGTCACAAACCAAAGGCAGCTCCGGGCTGGGACAAGATCCCTCTACCACCTGGGGCAGAGCCTGACCCTGGGAGAGCAGGCCCACTCCAGAGAGCAGGCCATTCTCACAAGGGGAGAGGGGAAATGTTAAGCTCACATGTTCCAAGGCGAGAAAAAGTGATATGTTTCTCTGGGATGGGAGGACTAAAGAGGCAAAGATTGAACAGCGTGTTCCAATAATTTTATTTACTGTCACATGAAAGGAAATATTTAGGAGTGGAAAAAAATATTATGTCTTAACACTCTTTATCTATCTTGAAATGTTCTTTCTAGACTCATTATTTACCATACACTGTCCAATTAGTTAATAGAAATTATATTTTATACATTTATATATTGACGACATTGTCCTATAGTGATTTCTACCCTATTTTTACATATTTGTGTATATGCTTATGCGTTACCCCCAATAGAGTAGAAACCCTCTCACACAGTCTCTACTGAGCATCACTGCGGGATTAACAGGCACTGCCAGTCCCTCTGCAAACCACACTGACTGCGGCCCCGGGTGCAGTGACTATTCTTTGCTTGCAGGCTACTGCCTGGTGTACCTGAGCACTTTTCATGAGATACTCGTCTGTTCACCAACAGCCTGTTCTCAGTTATACATAAGAGTGTGATCATGTGATATACTTATGTATTACAAAAGTCACTATGTAAATGTGGCAAGAGTTGGATCTGTGAAAACTAATGCAAGTGGTTTGGAAAGACTCAATCTGTAGTAACCAAAGATTATTGTCCTTAAGTTCATGTGCAAGTGATAACAGATTAGAAAAAACAAAAAATAAAGGATTTTGCAAACAGATTTTCAGAACAGTCTGTAAGTTCTCATTTTACTTCAAAGAAACAAAGACTAAGAATTGTAAGTGATATATTATGGCCTAATCAGTAGATCTATATATTTTTAAAAGTTTTGACATCAAAAAGTTGGTGAATATGTGGTCATTTATTTATTTTAAGTTAAAATAAAATGTTTAATCTATGTATTATCTTTCTGTATAACCCCTTATTTATTGTATTTTACTACTCTACACGGAGGCCCATTGACGGCAAAGACCCTCTTGAATAATCTTCCATATCCTCACTGAGCAAATCTTCCTGTTTTAATTAATATTCTTGGAGGTGGTGGTGATAGTAATGGTGGTGGTGGCGGTGGTTCAGACTGGATTCAAGGAACAAGAGTGAGTCCTTGAAACTGTGTCATTTAATGCACTGATAACAGATGAGTAAGCTGAGACTCAGGTAAGTGATTTAGTCACTGTCACATACATTGATAACCCTTGATGTTCAATAAAGGATGGACAGTTGGATGTTTTCATCCTTAGTTGGTTTCATGATTCAAATACCCTTAGATATATTATTTGAAATAGAAATATTTTTCTATGTCCTCTTTACCCTCACAGTAACCTGAATGGTCGCTCTTTCTATAGTTCTGAACTCTCATAGCCCTCATCTAGTCCATGTGTTCATTTTCACCCTGATGACAATTTCCCTAATTTCTTGCTCAGTTATCACCAGGGATTAAGTTTAAAGTGATGTTGTTCTGGCAAAATGCAGCTTATCTTTGAAAGAAAGATGCCTATTTTCCAAACAGGAAAACACGGGATCTCATATGTGCTTTAAATGCACGTGCATGTTTACATATTCCATTTTATATTCGCTTGCCCTGTTAATTGGGGGCGGGGGGGGGAAGTAATGCACCATATGTATCACTCTGGAGAGGTGACAGATTACCTAGGAAGAGAGTTTATGCTCTACGGCCAAGGCATTGGTGGGAGTACAATCCAAAATCTGCTCTGCCTGAAATTGTCACATGGAATGACTCTGGAGTAAAGACACAGTCTTTCATCCCAAGTAGTGAGAGAATCTTCTCAAGTTAAATATGGAGACTTTGGTATACCTGAACATTGCTATAATATGAAAGAAAATGCTATTGTATCTTAGAACTTCATTTAAAAGATACTTCATTAAAATATTATTTTATTAAAATTCTTTCCTGATAACTCCTTTAAAGAAAAGGTAGAGAACTATTTAAAAGTATGTGGATAATATGTAGGAGAAGAGTAAAATTAAAGGTGTAAGATTTTATATGTAGGAAGTGTGTGTGTATAAACCATGTAAAACCATATACATAATGTAAAGCGTGTAAAACCATGTAGAAACATATACAAATACTGGAATTAGATAAGCCAAAGTAACAAGATAATTAATTGTCTTTGAGTGGGTCTAAAAGTGATTTTCCTTCCCTCTGTTTTCTACATTTCCTTTGTTTTTTTTACAATATTGTTTTTGTATTTAAAAATATGTAAACATTTTTTACTATCCTAGATGGAAAAAATGCCAGCTTAGGCTATTTCTCCAAATGAGAACAGAGTGCTCTGGCAAGCTTTATAGCTTCAGGCTGTCAGACTAACTTCGACATTAAGGACTACGATTAACCAGCGCTCCTGCTTGCGACCTATTATGTCCCTCTGTTCATTGCAGACGTTCTCTGTGCCAGGTTTGCGGAGCGCTCCTACATGGTGTTTCTGCTCAGGTTCTGTCACTAGCTAACCCTGTGGCCACATAGCTCACAGAGGCTCAGTTATGCATTTACTGAGTGGCGTAAGGACACTAGATTGCCCATTTCAGTGCTGACATTATAAAATTATTTGGGGGGAAATGATTACTATGAATATTCAAACAGTATCAGCATAGGTCTTCAAATATTACTCATTAGATGCTTAACTTTCAGTTTAAACATCTCCAGTGAGAGGAAAATCTGAGTTTGCCCATCATATTTATTAGGCGCTCAAACTCTCATACCATTGTCAATGGAAAACTTTGTGATTTCAAAATTTGTCCTTACTTTTAGCTTCAGAAATATGATCACACATATTTTATATTGTGGCATTCATTTCTTCTTCCTGGAGTTATGAAAATTAGTCGACTATTTCTAACTTATAATAAATTTAAACTATTTGAAAACTGTTATTGTATGTTTTCTTCCCTGTAACTTTTCTCTTATCAAAGACATATATATATATATATATATAAAATATTAATTTACCCACTGCTTTCTGGGTACTGACTGGCTAGGTTTTCAATGTCTACTTTAAACTATTTCACACAAAATGGAATAAAAATGCAGAAATATTTTCTTCAGTGTTGGAATTGCCTACAGTGGATATTTACAGTAGGTACCAACAAGGGTCTTTTCCAGCCTCCAGAACCATGACTCTCTCCTAGTCTGGACAGAACTGATGATAATTAATCCAAGGTATGAGATGCTTCAATCAGATCCTCTCTGTTGGGAACCTGAAACCTACCATAATTTTAGGGACCAATGGACCGAAGCACTTCCAGGCAAAATCCTAAAGAGAGGTTTCCAGATTCCTAAAGTAAAGTCCAGAGAACTTCTCAGTGTTTGCTCTTCTCCAGCACTCCTTTGGTTCTGGATTCTACCTCTGTATCCTGCTGTTAAATTCTCCTCTCCTTCTTTTTCTTTAGATTGAAGATTGAGCTTCAGCTATGTGCCAATTTTATGTCCAGAAAAAGCAGACTGGGAGGGGGGGCATCAAAGAAGTGGGGGAAATGGATACGTGTTATATCATGAATGGCAGTTGAGGAGAAAATTTCAAGTAGAAAAAAGGGGTTGACAATGAAGACATTGTCAAGGAGAATGGAAAAACCTGGGGAAGGTGTGCCAATTTGGGCAATTGGTAAATCATTGTTGAACTTTGAAAATGAAGTTTCAAGGAACAAAAGCTATGTTGTAAAAGTATAAAGGGCAATGTTAGTAGGGAGAAAATAAAAGCTTTTTTTCAGATATATGACCTAAATAAATAAAGGTCTAGCTTGATGAGTTAACAAGTCACATTAGAGTTTTCCTACCCACTAGGTTGCAGTCAGATGGCCATGGTGAGGAAGCTAAAGAGGGAACAAGTATTTATGAACTGAATATTTCTTCAGAACTAGAAGAACATGGAACTAATGACTCAACAAAAAATGATTTTTGTAAAAGGAGACATGAATGAAGAGGGATGATGGAGGCTGTCAGTTATTTTCAGGTAATGAAAGCAGGTAAATGAAGAAGCAACTACTAAGAATATGTTGATACCTTCATTAGGAAATAGATCTGCTACATAAGTTGAGTGACCAAATGCAAAACACAAATGAGGGGCCCACAGTTCAGAAATGAACTATTTCAGGATGGCAACACCAGAACTTTAAGTGAATTTTAGGCTCTTCTGAGTTAATATAACCCACATTATTTTAATTAAATGATTAATTACTTAATTAATATAAAGCAGGATTAGGGGAAGGAGACTAAAATATAATGCACAGAAGGTAAATGAGCTTAATAATATCACAAATGAATAATGTAATACACTGAAGGTGTGGGGAAAATAATGTATCTTCGTAACTTTGCAAAACAATATTTTACCATATAATCTAAGGACAGAGACAAAATAACTTTATATCATAGTTATATTTCAGTAGGAGAGTGGGTATCAAATTGGATTGAGCAAATAAGTAGAAATTGTGGGTAATAAATGACAGGTTTTTAATTGTGGAAGAAAGGAGTTATAAATAAGGAAAGACAGGAAGCTTGGAGCTGTTGAAGTGAAATTGGAGATATTAAAATAGACTCATGATTTTAATGTAGATATGTAAATAGAGGAATAGATATATAATATTACAGAGATAGAATAGAAATGTTTCTATGTTAGCGTGTATACATACACTGATTCCCTAACTCTGTCTACTTAAAAGGTCTGGAAACAACAAAAATCGATCAGCAACTAGTGTATCCTGTGCTTGGATATTAGTTTTGTAATGCCACTCTCCAACAAATGGAACCAGGACTCCTTGGAGAAATGGCATATTTCAGAGCAGGGAAGGCACATGATACGACAGGAATGCGTTGGTACTAGAAAGTGAAAGGCATGCTCAAAGAGTTATTGGGACATGGTCGAATGACTGAATCTTGCACAAATGGAACAAGAAAAAAATAACATCAGTAATCGATTATAAAACACAAAGTAAAACAAATATTCACAGGCTCATAATGATAGACATTTAAATAAATAACTGAGAGAGAGTTCTTCCTTATAGTATGATTCAAATTAAAAATTATAGAAAGAATGATGGAAAAAGAAAATTGCCATTTGGTAAACACTGCAGTTGTAACTGTTTTAGGCAAGACTTATCAATGGATACTAAAATTAGTGGGTGAAAGTATGATGATAAATAAAGTGTTTACATAATCTAAACTATGTTCCCACAAGATAGTTATTAAATGCAAAGGGGAAAATGGTAGCTTTACAATGGAGAGACATAGCAAATCCCACCTCAGTGACCAGTGCCGTGACGGCACGTACCGGGAACTTGAGCATCCTGGTAAGATGCACTGAGAGGGGCGTAGCATCACTTCTGTGATATACCTGGAAAAAAATGCTTGTAACCTGAATCATTGGAAAACCTTCATCGAGGGACATTCTGCAAGATAATTGGCCAGTACGCTTTAAAGATAGTCAAGATCATGAAAAATAAAAACTAAGGAATTGTCTCAGATTAAAGCTGTCTAAATAAAGTAAATGGCATCTAAGTGAATGCAATATGTGTTCCTGACTGGCTCCCAGACTAGAAAAAGAACATGAGTGGCACAACCGGTGACATTTTTGTGAGGTCACTAGATTAGTACTACTATTGTATAAATGGTTATTTCTCAGTTTTGATCATTTTTATTGTGTTATATGAAGATGTTAGCACTTAGAGAAGATGAGTGAAAGATACAAACTTTTGTGTTAATTTAAAAATGGTTTTGTAAATCAGAAATTATTTCAAAATGAGAAGTGCAAAATATAAATAATTGATTAATGCCACAGACAGAATATGTTTGGTTCATAATGGATTGATATCTGAAAAAGAAACCGACTATGAATGAGTATGTACATACTATTATGTATATGGATATTTTAATGAGGTATATAGTATCTACTAGAAATAATGTACAACAAAATAGTGAGGAAAATTAACTTTAGGAAGTTGGATCACATGTAAATTTTTTTCTTTATTTCACTTTTTTATTTCTCTCACTTTCTTCCTTTTTTATTTCTTTTTTTTTAAGATTTTATTTATTTATTTTCAGAGAGAGGAGAAAGGAGAGAGAAAGAGCAATGTATGGTTGCCTCCCACATGGCCCTCACTGGGGACCCGGCCCACAACCCAGGCATGTGCCCCAACTGGGAATCGAACTGGGACCCTCTGGTTCCCAGCCCGCGCTCAATCCACTGAGCTACACCAGCTGGGCTCTTCCTTTTTTCTTTTTCTTCCTTTCTCTTTCTTCCTTCCCTCTTTCCTTCCCTCCCTTTGTTTCTCCCCTTTCCCTTCCTTTCTCCCCTTTCCTTTCCTTTTTCCTAACTCCCTTCTTTCCTCCCTCACAGGCTTCATTCTTACTCCGTCCCTCTTCATTTCTTTGTTTCTTTTTCTTGTCTTTTTGCTTTTCAGTGCTTTTCAAATTTTCTACAATTACCATATATTGCTTTTGTAATTAAGAAAACGCAGAATAATAATTATAAAGTAACAAATTAAAACATGTTGTTTAGGGAAAATTAAACTTTTTACTGTATTTTTATTTTAATACCTGAAAATAGAGCTTGTCAAAATAACATTTTTATATGTGGTCTTATTTTTTTTCCTGTTGTTCTCTTTGTCTTTATCTTAATAAAGTCACAGATGGCTATAATAAATGTCTGGACCAAAGCCAGGTAAAGATGGTCCTATGAGGATCGATCCCTCTAACTTGTCTTAGACTGTGCTAACAGACTGTGCTCGTCATCTCTGCTCTTCTTCTCGTTGTGTTACTAAATTCCCTAAGTTCATTTTGCATAGCACCCATGCATAATGACAATATATCAGGAATTCCTTTTCAGCTAAAAAAAAGTTCAAGTGTTATTTCTTTATATAAAAATACATATTTATAAAGTAATTAAATATTACTATATACTTTGTTAAAAGACTATGGATGGGTTTTGATATTATTGATTATCTGAGGACTCCATGGCTATTAAAATGTGGTTGCTTTAGACTTCAAATATAGTTCTTAAAGAGAAATGATCCTTAAAAGAATCCATTTATTGAATTTCAAATCTTACTTCCAAAAATCAAATACCTTTGTATCCTTAAACAAGTAACTTAACTTGTCTGTGCTTCAGTTCTCTCATTTGTAAGATGAAATAATAATGTGTCCTTTTTCTTAGGGTCATTGTTAATAGAAGACTAGTGATTGAAGTTAAGTCACGTAGAATAGGTCCCTGGCACATAGTAAGTGCACACTAAGTATGAGCTAATATTATTTCTATTAAACAAACTAAGAATCTGTTTGATTGTGGCCTCCAAATGATAGAGTGACTCTATCTCCACATCAATCAAACACATTTTTTTGCTGTAATTTTTGCCATCTTTTTACATTAGAATGAGAACCACAGGAGCAGAATATCTTCATTATAAAATGTGTCTTGACTAAACTAACAGACCTTTCCTTCAAAAATGAAATACCTTATATTTGTTTGAAATGTATAGTTGAGAGTCGTTTGATAAATTATCAGATTTAAGTTTAAACTTCACACTTTGTTGCACCCTAAATCATTGAGCCCCTAGCTTATATGAGTGATTAACTGAGTTTTGTACATTCAAACTCCAAGTTGCAGTTAATTAACTTAATTAATTTTTTATTATAATTTGATCCCTTAAGCCCCATTTTGGTTGCAATTTCTTGTAGTGTTCCAAGCTAACCAATGAAGCACACGAAAATAGCAAAACATTCCAGGTGTGACTTATATCCTTGTACAACAAGAGATAAAACAAAATTTATACTTAACAGTTAATAAGTTACATGAAAAATGAAAAAAAAAAACTGATGGGGAAAGGTGCTGGCTGATGTTGAAGATAAGTAAAGAGGAAGAGGCATTCCAGAAAAAAAGGAGAAGATAGAGGAAATCAAGAAATATGCAAGAGGCAAGGGAATAGAAAATATTTGGAAGAAAGTTTGAAAAAAAAAAACAAACCAACAGGTGAGGACAGAGAGAAACAATTCTCAGTCAATAAAGCTAACAAATGAGGGAAGTGCATGGGGTGCCAAGACTTAGCTCATATAGAGAGGGAACAAAGAGGAAATACCTCTTTATAAACATATGGGAATACTAGACTAAAAAAGCTAAATATGTAAACTAAAATAGGAAAATGGTGAATCCACGCTGGATTGAAATTAACTACAAAACTAGTGCAAAAGTGGTAGGTCAAGGCTGATATCCAGGTGGGGGAGGCATCGGGGTTGTAGGAGGTCCTGCAAGGACCGAAGAAGTGGGCTCTGCACCTTATGAAGACATGCAAGGATAGATAGCATGGCCTTGGAGCTGCACAAAACTCAGCACTTCTTCAGTGACCCTCTCTTTCTGAAAAGCAGTAAGGAAATTTCCCATCTCTATATCTGAAGAGAGAATATCACTGAAGAGAAATTGAAGTCCCAGGCCTAACTTACATATCCCTATGGAGTGATAATGTACAACCTTGCATAGTTTGAGAACTACATGACAAAAATTCAACATAAAAGTTGCTCCAGGATCATTGAAGTCCTTGAAATCACCCGAATAAACAAGCCAAACATATCTCTGAAGTTACAGTTCCACAGCAACTCTAAGGCTCTTCCAAAAGAAATTGATTAATTAATTAGAAAATAGATTTTTGACTAAACAAAAATTATTCATGCATAGTATAATAAAGCAATGTGAGAAGTGGCAGACACAGTGAAGAGAAGAATGGCTAAACTAGAAATAAAGCTTAAAGTACAAAGATTAAAAATGATTGAAAAGAAATATAATAAAACCATAAGAAAATAAAAGCAAAATGAAAGGACCTGAATTTAGAGTAAAAAGGACCTGGGATTGACTGAATTTACCAATAAATAATTGAATGACAGGTGTTTATTTCTCTGAGCTTTCATTTGCTCATGGAATTATTGATATGGCAATTGCATGGTGTTTGTATAGAGACCGAATGAGCAAACGCATGTAAAGTTCCTAGAAAATTGGAAGTGCTCAATAAATATCAGGGTTTATTTTACTACCCATTTATGAAGGAGTAAGTTAGAAGTTGGAGTTTGGTCTACTCTTTATTTGCAATTCTAAATATCGAGATTTATTTAGTGAATTTAAATTTTCAAATATAACTTTCCTAATAGTAGCATGGCAAGAAATTAGTATAGAATAGTTCATCTATCAAGATATACAGTTAACTAACTGTGAATACATACAAATTTCTGTCCACCTGTATATGCAATACCTTCTTCTGGGAGGTGTGAAATAGAGTCCCAGCGCTTTCTCACATAAGGGCTTCTTTAGAGGAGAAGGCGCAAGAACAGCACAATCAATTTTTCCAGATATAGCTTTTACTTATTTTTCTGAAGCTTGAAATATATCCTTTTGAGATGTTGATAAGAATTTCATTATATATACAAATAATTTTGAGACTGATACCTTCATAAAATCCCATCTTTTCATCCAGAAATCTGGTATGACTCCCTCCTTTTATTTATCTTTCAAAATATTTTTGTTTACCATTGAAATTTTGTGATATTTTCATAACTATTTCTTATACAATGAATTTTTATATAAAATTTTATACCATGGTTTCTATAGTGCCTGACATCTTAGATACTCTTAGATATCCAAGGAAACTTTTGATTTCCTTATATTTATATTTCACATCTTAATATATAGCATTATTTTTCTTTTAAGTATTTTTAATTTGATTTCTTTGTACTTTTAGGTAGCTAATGGCATCTTCTAGAAGCTTTCCTTTACGAATCATTCCTATTCTTATTTATTACATTGACAAGAATTTTCAAATAATGTGGCATGTTAAGGAGAGAACACAGGCCTTCTTGTCCTGTACATGTTGAAGTACCATTCCACATTTATTTTTCAAAATATGACACTTTCTTTGCTGTCTTTTTGTCATTTTTTAGATGATTATTTGTTTTCTTCTCCTTTAAAGTAGTAAAGTATTTTATGAATCAAATACCTATTTTGGAGCCTTGCTTTTCATCCTGTATATTTCTTTATTCATTACGAAGTAAAATTTTTTAAATAAACTTTTGAAAAGCATGTTCCTGTATTTTTAGACAACCTCAAAAGGGCAATTGATCCAGAGTGTATGTGCATGAGTTATGCGTTACTTCGTTGGGTCTGACTATGAAAGCCAAATCTCCTATCCTGGGAGTAATGTGTTTCTTGACACTTTGAGTGATGCAGCCGCGGAGCTGTGCTGTAAGCTCCTGAAGATGAGGGTGTTTTCTGTGATGAACAGAACTCAGAGCCTTATAGAAATATGCATGGATTAGGTAAAGCCACAACAGCAACATGGAACAGTATCAATTTTACTAAAATACTTTTGCTTCTGCTGAGGAATCAATACCTTTATGTTTAAACAATGGATATTTATTGAAGTAAAATAGTAAATTGTCTTTTGCTATGAATGGTCCTTACTGGAAAATTTTGAAATTATCAAGCCCACTTGACCTGTTAATCTGTCTTTACTGCTCTATTTTTTCAGGCAACTACATCTTGATTTTTTCTTTTCTTTTTTTTTTTTTTTAGTTTTTGCTTTATGTATTTTGAGACTATGATATCTGTCAGGATCTTAGGTTCTCAGAATGCTTTCCATTTTGATACTCCTCTTTAATCATTCCTTTTATCTTTTCACATAAAGTCATTTTATTTTTGTCATTTTGACATTACTGTTATTATTTTTTTTTTGTAGTCAAAGCTTTTCTAAGACTGTTTTCTTGATTTCCAGTGCCTTTGATCAAACTTCTACTCCTACCTGTTCAATTTATTGCTCTCAGGTAGGTACACACTCTTCAGCAATACTCTCAGAAAGAACTCATATGAGCTTAAGCTTCTCTTTCTTTCTGAAGATGTGTTTATTTCTCCTTTGGTCTGAAGCAAAAGCTCATCTAGGTATTCAGTTCCAGTTTCATCATTTTGAAGACATGGCTTCAGCCTTAATTGTTTTTGATAAATAATTTTGCTCTCAATGTAATTGTTCTGTACATGCACCTAGCCTCTTGTTTTTATTCTATGGAAGCTCTAACAGATGTGTGGATTTGAATTTATTTTTATTTATCATGTACTTTTCTTACTGTGTTTTGGTAACTTGAGGATTTTGACATAGAAATTCTCAGGCATTATTTTTGTAATATCATCTCTTATTTTCTCCAATTTTTTGAGGTATTATTGGTTTATAACATATGTAAGTTTAAGTATACAATGTGATGATTTGATATACACATATATTGTGAAATAAATAACAAAATAAGGTGACTGAACACCTCCTTCTTCTAACATTAGTAACTTTTTTGTGGTGATAACATTTAGGATTTACTCCCTTAACAACTTTCATGTATACAGTATGTAGTACTGTTGTAAACTAAAGTTGCCATTTGTATATGTGATCCCTAGGACTGAGTTACCTTGTAGCTGGAAGTTGGTAACTTTTGATCAACATCTCCCTATTTTCCCCACTCCCAGAGCATGGCTGCCACCATTCTACTCTCTATTTCCGTGAGTTTGGCTTTTTAATTGTTTTATTTATTGATTTTTATATTTTTCTTTTTAAAAATTATTGTTGTTCTATTACAGTTTTCCCAATTTTTCTCCCTTTGCAGTTTACTTTCAATATTACTTTGTTCGGTTTCAGTGTATAGCATAGTGGCCAGACAACTAAGTTCAGCTTTTTCAGATTCTATATATAAGTGAGAGTATATAGTATTTGTCCTTCTCTGTCTCACTTATTTCATTAGCAAAAGGATGCTTATTTCATTAGCATTTTTTTATCACTGTCTCTCTGTTCAGTCTGCTAATCTTTGCTTCATTAAGGTTTTTAATTTGGTGATTACATTCTTCTGGATCAGATTTCCCCTTTGATTATCTGCCTAATAGTTGTACAATTGCCTTGACTTCTACAAAGAAGCATTGATTATATCTTTTTCCTAAAAAAATATTTTTAGAAAATGTAACTCCTCTGAGTTACTCTTTTTTGAAGTTCCTGTATCATTTCATGTACCCAGTAAATGTTTTATACCAGTTTATCCTTACAGAGATCTTCCTAGGACCATTCTGCTTTTGTGTGAAATGGGACTTGTCAGAGGTTGGGAGACTGACTTTCAAGCTCAAATGAAGGGGGAGATTAAAGTTCCCAGATATTGTAGTTTTACTTTGTCCGTTTTGAGCTCCATTACCAGACATCTGTGGAGAGAGACCCAATGCTATAGACTGCCGCGGGAAGCTTCTCTCTGCATCAAAGACCACCCTTTTGTGTTTGTTGTGGTGGCCATCTACCCTGGCAGCTAAATTAGGAGCACTTCCAAAGATGTCCTGAGAGCAAGTGCTGTGGGAGCCAGACATGTGAGGCCAACAGAATCGGGCCCAAGTCTCAAGCAGAAGTGCGACTCGGTGGGATTGCACCTCGTCTCACTGTCCTGATACAAAATCAGGTCTTCCACCTCGGGATAGTGCGTAAATATTCCACCCCCACCCCCGTACCCTCTGGAAAAGGAGAAATACCAGTTAAGTGTTCCAGCTTCAGCCTTTACAAAGGCAAATCATCTCTTAAATTCCTTTCAGATGTAGAAATAAACCAGAGTAAAATATTTCAGACATATTTTTGACACAAGCTAAATGTAAGCCTAGAATAATTTGCTAAATGTCACAAGAGAGGAAAAGAATTAGTCAGAATAAATAGCTGCCTTTAAGCTTAACTGTAGTATTTTCTTGTATCTGTGCTTTAAAAATCACCCCTGTTAGCTAGCAGAACACATTAAATCAAAAGGAGTTAACGTTGTGGTTAATGTCTTGTTCTTTATGATCTGCACGGGCCTAGATATTACAGAACATATTTTACATATGTAATTCTGCTCTGGGACTACTTTAAAAACCTACGTACAATATGCTGAATTAATAATGCTTATAAGTGCAATATATATGGGGAGAGTTTGAAAAACTCTTGATGAAAGCTGACATATATTTATGAGGTGCCAGATGTTTGCCTTTAAAAGTAATTTTTACTAACCCACACTATTGAGGTTTGTATTGAAGTGGTCTCTTTGTGGTTGTATATTATTTAAAATATGTTCTGTGAGACCTAGGCACAATGGGGTGAATAAAATAATAAGTACCTGTCTAAGTTTTATGTACTTTTAAAAAATTAGACCATCGGGGTCCATTCTTAATGCAGGTGCAGTGGATTAGACAGAAAACAATAAAAAGAGTTATACATTTCATACACATTTGCAGGTGTTGAAAATGCACATATTATTGTTATTTTAATATTTTCTTTTCTGTTTATTATGGAGGTAATCATGATATCATAGGCTTATATGTAACATTCTTCTAAGGTGTTCAAACACATTACAGTCATTAATTATTTTACATTTATTAACTTTCCTGAAGGGAAACAGGGACGAATATTATCACCCCATTTTATAGATGAGGTAACTGGTTACAAAATGACCACTCTCTAAATGTCTCCAAATCATTTTAAACAATTTGTCAGGGGCTTGCTTTTTCTTTTGGACTTGCACTGTGTTTGGCACGAGGTCCAGGCCCATCACGGGGTCCCCTTCCTGGCTGCCTCTTGTCTTACTCCTGCTGACCCACAGGGCTGTTCATCTCCTACCACATCCCGGAGTATGACCTCCTCGAGGCCCCAGGAAGACCAGAACAACTTTTCTGTTTTTAATCTAAAATTCACTTCCACAGCTCCCAGAATTAACTTTTTCCCAAGATGGAAGTTTCCATTTCTCTGAAAGGAAATTCCATCCTCATCTACAAGAGTGCGTTTCATCTTATGGGCACACCACCAAATTACAC
>PVJI01015135.1:0-42010 GCA_004026765.1 Micronycteris hirsuta | reverse complement strand
GTAACCTGCTCCAGACTACACAGGTACCACCAGAAGGTACACAACGGGACCCTGAAATGAGGTCTTTCGGGCACCACAGACTGGTTTATGACTGTTTTATATATATGATCACTGGGCACTAGGATACTCCCACAGGAACACATAGCATAAAAGGGTTCTCAAATGGATCTGATGAGGGAACACTATTGAATGAATCAGCCCTTGAGACTATCTTTCCATGTAACCCATTTTGAGAAATATTGAGGGGCAAATGAGTCAGAGATACCCCAGGGAAGAAGGGAGGTAGCGGGCAGCTCAGAAGGAAAAGCTACTCTAGAAAGAACATTTATTGAAACTGCGCTCAAAGAATTATTAATAGGAACATGTAAATTAAACTCTGTTGAATAAATATCATTTCTTTACCTCCAGATTCATAAGCTCCAGCTCCTGGCTCATTTCTCTCAAATAATATCTGATATCAATCAAAGATAACCTTTTTATTCTTTCTTTAAAACTTGCCAGTCCATGTGACATTCCAGTTCCAACACATTCACTTAGCTAGTTCTTTAGGATTTATTGTAGAATTTGATTTACCCAGTAATTCAACTCATTATGTCACAGACTTTGATAAAGTATATTCACATCGGGGTTATAAGTTTTAATTAGTAATGTACCTCAGCAGGCCTGCCATTTGTACTCTGGGGTGAAACAATTCTTCATTGCAGTACAAGGCTGACGCATACTCTACAGGATCCAGCATCCCTGGCTCCTAGTGACTGACTAAATACCAGCAGTCCTCTCCCTCTACCTCATTTTGGCAAGAAACATCCCCACAGTTGCTTTTTTACCTTTTTCTTTCTATAAAAATATGGACCGCTTCATGCATTTGCATGTCACCCTTGCGCAGGGGCCATGCTAATCTCTGTATCATTCCAATTTTCGTACATGTGCTGCTGAAGCAAGCCATCCCCACAATTTCAGAACTCCATCTATGGGAGTGGAATCACCCTCAGCTGAGAACCACAGGTTTGAAGCAAACCAGAAAGTTCAATAACACATTAATTAAAGGATAAACATGTAGCTGGACGCTGCAGTCAGTATTCCAGCAAAGAATTCAAGATTTAGCATGCCGGCTTCCCTCGTGCATGTCCAATGTCTCATTACACTTCTCTCTATTCTGTTAATAACACGAACAGATTCAACACAAACTGCCAAAATACCATTTTTAGCTAAGAGGGCCAAGCCCAGCGCACTTTGCCAATCACAGCAATGAAGCTGGACAGAAGCTAAGCCAGGACTGCATGGGGCGCATCTGAGGCAGCAGCCACGGAACACGAAGTACAAGCATAGCTCCATAGCCTATCATTTTGTCAAATTTAGAGTTTAAAAAGGATGCTAGCTTTTTTCTTTTTAAAATGATTTATTATCATAAAGCTTGCTCCCTTTCAGTGCTGAGTCAGTTCAGCAACGAAGCTCCATCATCCTTTTTAGGATTATTGGGACCCAAATAATTTCAGACTAAAACAACAACAACACACCTGGCGGCTGGTTCAGTAACACAGTCAAAGACACGTCAGTGTGCACTTGGGAACACTAGTTCATTTTTTGATCGGAATGCCAATCACCATAAAATCTTCTGCTAGAGTCACTTCTTGGAAATCTAACACTGATTCAGCTTGCTTTTTCAGTTCTATAATCCCATCTGTTTCTCCTTCTCTGGCCAAGGCAGCTGGTTTGTACCTCTGACTGAAGTGAGTCAGAACGAGCCTCCTTGCCTGGCACAGCTTTGCAAACGCCGCTGCCATCTGCGGCGTGCTGTGGCCGTGCTCCTTCGCCTTGTCCATCTGGGCGTCGTCCAGGGTGGCTTCGTGGACCAACAGGTCGGCTTCAAAGCACAGCTTCACTCCTCCATCGCCCACCACCCCAGAGCAGTCGCCCAAAATGCAGATTTTCCTTCCGACAATGGGCTTTTTTAAGACATCTTGGGGAGAAATTGTAACTCCATTTTCCAGAACAACAGAAATTCCATTCTTCAGCTTCCCATAGGCAGGACCTGGCGGAACACCTAATGATGGAGGCAGATAACATCACATCACGGGAATGGAATTTATGACTTGTTAATAGAGTCTGTTTTAACAGCACAGCAAATAGCAAATGGAAAAGGCATCTAATTCCTTTCATAATTTTTGTAAATATTTTACTATTTGTGGAAAACTGGAGTATTTATACATTGTTCAAAGTTCCACGCCGGCAATGCTGCAGCACCGAAAACACTCCCCACGCACGTGGGCCGGGTGGGTTTTCAGCACTTCGGTCCCACAGCATCGCCACAGTCCAGACGGCAGTGGCCTTGCTGCTCTGCGGGCGTGGGCACGCCCGTTGTTGAGAGCGCTGTATTTAATGAGCTCATCTTTGGGCAACATTTAAGAATCCACTTAAATAATGGCAAGGGACCTACAAACTGAATAACTCAATAAAAAATTGTTCAAGAGGACTGTTTGGATCACAAGGTCAAGGGGAGTTTCAGGCAGTCATACATAATCAATCTGCATGCATAGGGGCAGTTCCCATTTACCAAACTGGGCTTAAATCTCATATTAATCTAGAATAGTACCTGACTACCACTCTGGACAATACCTACAAACAAACAGAAAGTCCTTACTAATTCCAACATAGATCATGTTTGAAGTTTCTCAATATAAGAGTATTTCCAAGGTTTTCATTTATTTTTTTTAAAGATCATATTTATTTACTTTAAGAGAGAGGGGAAGGGAGAAAGAGAGGGAAACAACGATGTGTGACATTGATCGGCTGCCTCTTACACAGCCCCTAACTGGGGACCTGGCCTGCAACCCAGGCATGTGCCCTGACCAGGAATCGAACCAGCAACCTTCTGGTTTGCAGGCCGGCACTCAATCCACTGAGACACACCAGCTAAGGCTCCACAGGTTTTTAGATAATAAAAATACCTTTGGCCTCCGTTGCTTTTCTGCATTATTTTCATTTTGTTTTAGCTGGGAAAGGAGGAAGAGGTCGAGTAAATCGAGAAACAAGCAAACAGAAGACACCGTCGTGCTTTTCATAGGCTCTGTGCTGGCCATGCCATGGAAGGCAGTGACGCTGGAGGCACAGCAGAGCTGGACACCACTTCCAGAGAGATGCTGAGGAGCCTCCAGGCATGAAGGCCTAGCACAGGGGAGGCATGAAGCCTGGGGGGGAGGGCCCAAGCCCCCCTTTGTGTGCTTGATTCCTGTGGTGAACCCAGCTATGTAAATGGTTGAGGCAAAGAATTCTGAACACCAAATTAACTTAGGGTAGAGAAGAAAAACCCAGAAAGTAATTGGTTGCAGTTGTAAGACTGAGATATGGCAAAAAGTCTCAGGCTAAAGATGTTACTGAAAACACATTTCAGGAGGAAGACAAGAAAAAATAAAAGCCTAGACCTAAGACAACAACCACTACCCTGCCAAACGAGAGAGGAAGCTGAAGACAGGACAGACTGAGAATGTGCATCAGGGAGCTGCAGAGAGGAGGCTTCAAACACATGCTTGGGTTTTGCTCTGAATAGCACCTTTCAGTCCCAGGAACTTCCCTCAATAAGCAAACTTTGGGCAAAAGAAGTAAGCGGAGAAAATGTCAGTTTTAGGCTTGGGAGACAAGATAGGAAGGTGACTGACCCTTATTCTAGAGCTTCGGTTAACGACAACTTGATTGATGAGAAGAGAAAACGACACTTACCAAGGTCTTTCAGTTTCTGTGCATTGAGTTTACCTGGGCGCTTCTTCTCCACAACTGAAAACCCGAAGGAGGGAACTCGGTGAAAGAGGCGAAATGCTTTCACAACAAACTGTTCATCGTCGACCAGGAGGTACGAGTTTTCTTCCGAGTCTAACAGGATAGTTCTTCCTTGGCCCTCTTTGGGAGAACTGTCTGCGCCACCCATGGGTGCAGAGTCTTTCAGTTCCTCTGTAGGACACTGGTCTGCCGTAGGCACCAGCTCGTGGACCACGTAAGGGAAGACCAGCTCCGTGTGAGAGAGTTCCATGGTTCGCCAGATAAAGTCCCGAAGCCCTGCAGGGCCGTAGATCTCAATGGGCTGTTTGGTGACTGTGGAGCCACTCTGCAGGCTGATTGTGCAGAGAAGGCCGGGAAGGCCAAAGAAATGGTCTCCATGAAGATGTGTGATGAAGATCTTAGTGATTCTCCCTTTCAATTGAGGGAGAAAAATAAAATTGGGTGTTTTTCAGAAACAAAGATCCATACAAAGCTACTGGAAACATACATAACAACTTACATAGAAAGCAATAAAATGCATTTAAGAGTTTTACTTACCACCATAAACTTATTTTTTTATATTTTTCTACATGATTCCAGAAGCAAGAAACACAGGCTTTATTTGACTTGATGGTTTTAATAAGACAACTTTTTTCATAAAACATCTTCAAATGACAGAGTGTTACAATTTTCAGAGTATTTTTCTATATATCCTCATAGGAAAAAAAGTTGCAATAAGGAAGTGCACCTAAATAATTACTTAAGTAACTAGATAGGCCTCAAGTGTGAAAAGCATCTGACAGTTACACTGCCCCCTACTGCTCCCTCTGAGAATAGCAAATATGTATTTCCAACAAAACAAGTTCCCCTGGCTCCAAAGGACTGGACCAGTGCCTGAATCCAAAACTGCCATTTAAGGAATCTCTGCACTGGAGAGAGATTAACTAACCAAGTGAGAGCCTGCATGTCTGAGTGAGGTTCACCCAGGAAGAGAAAAAGGAAGATGATGAGGGAGGGAGGGGCAATCGAAGAGAAAGAAAGGGAGGTCAGAGACCACACCAGCAAAGAACTGAGAGGGGAGGGGGTGGGCAACACACTACAATTCGGATCAGAGGGCAGACCCCCTGCGGTGTTATGTAAAGGTACAGGGGCCCATCCCCTCCCTTCGCTCTGAACACAACAGCTCTTCAGGGCACGTTGGGTTAGGCTGGAACTTGATTTACCTGATGGTAAACTGAATTTACTGCTGGTAGGTGGCAGGGTGCTACATGGGTACTTTTTTGAGATGCACCACAAGGCATTTTAAAAGTAACGATCACAATAACACGTTTAGTTTAACAGAGGCTTCTGGTCCAAGCTCATGGCGCACCTATTTCAAACATCTGCTACCGCTAAAGAACAGGACAGTATATTGACACCACAAAAGAACAGGAAGAGTTTACTGTAATGAGATCTGTCCCATGATATCAAGGCGAAAGTGTCTCCAAGTCAGTCTTCCAGTTACTACACCAAACCCAGGACAACATGGCAGAGAATTGGACAGAGGCTGATTTGGGACCTTGAAAACCCCCAGGAGGCATTCTAGAAGTTTCCTCTATATGTTCCTTTTTATTTTCTCTTTTCAGTGCTTGTTTTTGCTGTTTTTTTACTTTTAGAACCCTTGTGTTTTCTCCTCCTGCTGCCCAGGCTGCCCGAGCGCTGACAAGCGTGACCCGAGGCCTCTGCAGGCAGAACTACAAGGGTTGTCGAGTCCTGATCTCAGGCCGACCTCAGAGGGCCATGCCAGATGCTCTGGGCCCCTCCCTCCCTACTGCAAAACAGAGCCAGACTGAACACCAGAACAATCCGTGAACCCAGAGTAAGGGAGACAAATTAAGTAAATAAAAAAATTGCTTCCCACAGCAGTCACAGTTTCAGGGAAGAGAAATATTTCATTTCTCAAGAAACTTGATTTCAGAGGGAGAAGGAATGGCAGGCACGGTTATCAAAGGTAAGAGGAAGCTATCAAATGAAGAAAGAAGAAGGCGTGAGTCCCTTTCACGTGAGAACGGGAAAGCACGGGGGCATGTGTCACCGCTACGGAGGGGAGTACTCAGCACCCTCTCAGTGATGATGCAGTTTTATGTACTGCTCGAGGAAAGTGTCTGCGACATGGTCTTTGTATATGTTGTGTGGTTGAAAAAAAAGCAGATCACACAAAGTACAGTGTTTCCACGTACGCAAAATTATACATACACCTACACACAAACACACCTACCGTTATCCCATCTATGTGTACAGAAATTTTACCTATGAGACATGGTTTTAGGCTTTTCTTATTTATACTTTCCTGTTTTGTTTGAATTTTTACAATGAGCATGTATACTCTTTATAATTATTTTTAAGGGAAAAAAGGAAGGCTATGCTTAGTCTTTGAATTATGACAGAAATAGACATGGCGAACCTATACTTACTTATCAGGCGCTTACATATCAGGACCTTGAAAGAAGTATATTTGGATAAACACAAAGCATCTCCTTATAAAACTCATAATATATTATTACCCTAGGGGGTAGTACCAGCTGAAAAGGGTTTCAATGAATCAAATAATGATAGGTCCATATTGGATTATTGAGAGACACCAATAACCTGCCGGTGTTCACATCCTTCTATAATTCCCTCCCCTTGCGTGTGGGTGGGGCTTGTGATTGGCTTCTAACCAGTAAAATGTGACACAGAGATGCAATGTGATTACGTGATGATTGAAGACTCCACCTTGCCAGCAGACTTCCTCTTGAGTTTCTTTCTCCCTTGCTGGTACCACTCCAAGCTCCCAAGAAGCAGAAAACCACAGGACCGAGAGGCCGCTAGGAGCTGAGGGCAGCCACCAGTCTATAATTCTAGGTATTCTGCTAACAGTCTGCATGAGCTCTGGGGCACATTCTTCTCGACTTGAGCCTCTGATGAGACCTCAGCCCCAGCCAATGATGAGATTACAGTTTAGTGAGACCCTGAAGCAGAAAACTCAGGTAAACCAGGCTTGAACTCCCTAACCCACAGAAATGATCAGATAATAAATGCAAATAAGACACTAAATTTATCATCTGTTTTGCAGCATTAGATAACTGATGCAGTATTAATAAACAGGAAAGACTTACCCCCATACCCAAACCTCTAGCATCCAAAAGTAACAGTTGCTTGTTTCTGTTTCAATCACCCCAACACCTCAAAGCCTACTCTCTAAACAGCTGAATATCACAGCCTCATCTGGTCTGTGCCTCCCCTGAGAGTTCTCATGAAAGGAACACCTGTGTGACCCCAGGGACAGAAAGCATAGTACCTGCCCTCACCTCAGAGTTCCAGCACAAGAGGAATATAACTGGGGTTGAATTGTGTACACCTCAAGGCCACGTGTCCCAAGCGATATTCATTTGTTCATTCCTCCAACAGCTCTTTTCATGACTCCCAGGTCTGGGAGGTAACCATCTGTTACTTGTAATACTTCTTCACTTCTTTACACCCTAGACATCCAACCAGACCAGTCACCACCTCCTGTTGGCTCTGCAAGTGTCTGTCAGATTAAGACTCCCTTCTCATCCCTGTCCCTACTTCCTGCTTCACCATCCCCATCTTCTCTCTCTTCTTTCAGATGACTGCCCCTGCCTTGAAACTAGTCTCCCTGATGCTATTCTCTTTCTGCCAATACTTTTGCCATAGGGAAACTCTGACCTAAAACACAAATTGGACGATGTCACCCTTGCTTAAAAACTCTTAATGGTTCCTTATTACCAATAGAATAATAAGGTCCAAACACCTTAACATACCACAGAAGACTTCACAGTCTGCCCTCACTTACTTTCAGCATTCTTATCTCTCTTCTATCCTAGCCAAGTACTCAGTGCTCTGGACGGCTTAATATTCCCCAAACAGGTCTAGGAACTCCCTTACTGGTTTCTCAGTTTGTTCTCTGTTCCTTGAATGTCCAGCCCTTCTTCTTTCCCCAGAGAAACTTTTATTCATCTCTTAGATCCTAGCTCAAATCCTACCATCTTTGGAATGCTTTCGCTGAACACACAGAAATAGTGCCCCGCTCTTTCATACTCCAGAATACTTAGACAACACCTCCATTATTCTACTTATCACAGTACATTATGACTGCTTGCATGTCAGTTTCCACCAATACACCAAGATACTCTTGGATGCTGGAACTATCTTTCTTGTAGTCATCGATTGCCATGCAGTGTATTGAGTCATAGAAATAATAACTTCAATAACCATCACTTATCAAGACCTAATAAGAGAGAGGCACAATAGTAGGTGCTGAACATGTTATTGAACAGATTTTTTCTAGGCATCTACTAAGGACACAATTGAATGCTGAGCTTAGTATAGGGAGATAGTGCACATAAAAACAAGGATTTAAATAACATCATTTGAGATACTGATGATGCTAAAAAGGTAATAAAATAGGATGAAGCTGTAGAATGCCTGGGGTAAAGGGGAACTGCTTGACCCCAGAGGTTCAGGAAAAGCCTCTGAGGAAACGGCATTTAAGCTGAGAGATAATTGTTGAGAAGGACACAGGCACCAGAGAAGGGATTATTATATAAAATTCTCTAACATGCCCTGTACGTCGAGTTTTTACCCCCATTTTCAAGATGAGGAAAGTAAAGTTCGAGTGTGCTGATCTGCTGAGGTCATAAGCCAAGACACAGCTGGGACTGGAACCCAGGTCTGCCTGCCTCTGGCCTAAGGCCTTCTGTCACTGCACCCCTCAGTCTCCCTGCCACTGGGCCGGTGCTCACTCCACTCCCTCTGGTTGAAATGCCCTCTGCCCCAGCCCAGGGCATCCCTTCTCTTCCTTCAGCAAGTCACAGGTCACCCTCTCTGAGATGCCTACCCTGATGACCAAGTGGAAAAGAGCATCCCCCTCCTCTGAACACTATCTACTGCCCTTCACATTCTCTCATGACACTTACCTCTCCTGGGGGACTTAAGTGTGTACACTGTTCCTCTGAGCCTCTATCAATCATTGCTCTTAAAACTTACAGGATGAAGGAAAAGCAAACAAATGAACGCATAAGGGTCAGTGGGTGTACCAGATGCCTGAGGGCCTTCCGAGTCTTACCAGGACTCCAGCTCTGAAGTGAGGTGCAGCTGCCAGAGCTGTTACAGAACAAAGGCCAAGGAAAGCCAGGAAAATGAAGCAGAGCAAGAGATGTCTTAATGAGAGAGCTGAATACACACTGACCTGCTTTAAGCTGGCTTTTCATGAGCTGTGTCTGGGTTCCCTCCCCACAGTCAAACAGCCAGCACTCGCCCTCACACCGAAGAACCAGAGCAGAGGCACCCCGGGTTGGGGACGGGTATGCTGCGCCTGTCCCCAGGAACGTCACATCCATAGACATCTTCTACCCTGCAATGGAAAAATCACCTGGGGATTATTTCACAGGACTGCTCAAAATCACCAAGAACAGGTTGCTGAGAGGCTTACCATTATTTAGGGCAGTGAAACAATTCTGCATGTGCAGCAGAGATAGACACATCATTATACGTTGGTCCAAACCCACAGAACGTGCAACACAAAGGGTGAATGAATCCTAATGAAACTTGAGTTAATAGTGTATCAATATTGGCTCATCAACTGTAACGAAAATACCACACTACCGAAAGATGTTATTAACAACCGGGGCACAGGGGTGAGGGAGCACACAAGAACCCTGGACTTTGCAAGCGCTGATTTTTTTTAAAGTCCTTCTCATAAACACTAAACAGCACAACCACTTGAGGTCCTGAGGTCTGCAGAGCAATGCACCGCAGCACTGCCGAGGGAACGCCTCACTCCCCTGAATGGCGGCCTCCATCCCTGGTTAGGATTTGGGTTCCTGCTATTGTAAGTGATCAGCAATGACCT
Source organism: Micronycteris hirsuta (assembly GCA_004026765.1). Classification (NCBI taxonomy): domain Eukaryota; kingdom Metazoa; phylum Chordata; class Mammalia; order Chiroptera; family Phyllostomidae; genus Micronycteris; species Micronycteris hirsuta. The sequence continues at coordinate 32,364 of PVJI01015135.1, read as the reverse complement.
GTTGAGTGTGTAGATTTCTGCCAACCCCTGGTATCCCTCTTTCCTTTCTCTTTTTCAGGGAACATCTGCTATGCCCGATATACTTCTACAGAGGGCAAGTGCAGCAAATAGAATACATGAGAATAAACTCAAACTTACACATTAACAATTACAGATTATCCACACTGGGGCTGGATGGAAAACAAAAATAAGTCATTTTAGTAAAAAATACTAAGATAACAAAAACTGACAGAGAGTTGGCTAAATATACAAAATTGTCAATAACTTTGCTCAGTCCTAGCAATAACAAGATAAAAATAGAAATGGGAAAGATTTCATTCATAAGAGGAAAGAACCTTGTAAAATCATTAGAAACAAGAAAGGAACAAACCCTGAAAGACCCAGATATGTATTAGGTTCCTTAATAAGACTTAGTATCACACAGAAACGTTCATCTTTTCATAATCAATATAGATACATTTGACGCAAATTGTATCACATTCCCAGTGAGAGTTATCTTGGAACAAAAAACAATCAAAAGATGGAGGAAAAAAAGTGTCTGACTCTGGCTGGTGTGGCTCAGTGGATTGAGTGCTGGCCTGCGAACCAAAGGGTCACCGGTTCAATTCCCAGCCTATGGCACACGCCTGGGTTGCAGGCTAGGTCCCCTGTATGGGGCACGGGAGAGCCAAGCACACATTGATGTTTCTCTCTTCTTTCTCTCTCCCTTCTACTCTCTAAAAGATAAATAAATAAAATCTTAAAAAAAGAAATCTTATAAAAAAAATAAGTGTCTGAGAATGGATAAGACAATCACATAAAGCAGTTAAACAGTAACTTACCTTTCTAGATATTATACTTATTACACTAATTGGGTGTAATTAAGACAACAATGTTGGCACTAAAAAATAAAGGTGAAAGAGAAGGGATAGCCTAGAAATAAATCTAGATATTTATGGGAATCAATATATAACAAAATGTAAAAAGGGTAACATTTAATAAACAGCAGTGACATAATTGGCTATTTTTTCAGAAAAAAAAGTAAAGCAATGTCCTCACTTTGCACTGTATATAAAAATACATTCCACATCATTTATAAATTTAAATGAAAAGGTCCAATAAAATATGTTTAAAAATGTTAGGAGAATATGTATATAATCTTGGGTTTGGGAAGTATTGCCTTATTAGCATGACAGGAATCCCATCAATTAAAAAAAAACAGACATTTTCACTACATGAAAATTTTCATATATCAAGACTCAAAGGACCAAAATAAACACCTGGAGAAAACTGTTTGCACTGTATGAGAAAGACTTAATGGCCCTAAAAATAAATTCATGCAAATGAATTCATAATAGCAAAAAAAAAAGCCCCAATACAATAGAAAACTGGGTATATACAAGAAATTCAATGAAGAATCCAAACGTCCAATAAGCATGAGAAGTGCTCAGTCTTTAGGCAGTTAGAGGAAATGCAAATTAAAGAAAGGAACACCATTTCCCACACGTCAGCTGGCAAATACTAATGAAAACCAGTGCTAACCAGAACAAGAGAAAATGGATACTCAAATGTTACTAATGGTGGAGGTGTGAACTGTTATTTATTTTGGGAGGGTAATCTGGCAATATATATTACCAATAACAATGATGCTCTTAATAACACACTTTAATCCAGCATTCCCATTTTTGGGAATCTACCCTACAAAAACAAAGGATCTATGTACAATGACGTTTAATGGGGTAGTTTTAAGGTGGCTAAAATTTGGAAGCAATCTGAAAAAAGTAAAATAGGAACACAATTGAATATTTTATTATACATTCATACCATGAACTACTTATTCTGTGGCTAAGTCAGGTCTGTAACTCTTGTCCTGGAGGGAAGGCAGTGAGAAAAGTTACAGATGGCTACAGTATGATCTCATCTTTGTAACAGTGTCCAAACCCCCTGCGTTTATAGGAGGCAGAGAAAGTCTGGTGTGGGGGATACACAGCACATGGCTAACACTGGCTGTCCCACAGGTGATTAAAATGCTGGGAAGGGGGGCTATTTTTTCTTTTAAACTTTGAAATGTTTTGTGGCTGCAAAAACAGCATTTATTTTATTTTATATTTCTTTAATATTGGTGACTTTTAAAAATGTGTCATAAAGCTGAACATGCTTTTCTAACTATTAATACGATTCACCTGATGTTCCTTTCCAATGGGGATGCAGTCCGCTCCCCAGCCCCCTCTCCCCTTACATACCCCTTAAACACACACATGGTACATCTCTCCACCTCACACACAAGCCTCTAGGTTACTGCTATGTCCTTACATGTGTTACTCCACATTTTCACTTTCAGCATCAAACCTGCCTTTGATAATTAAGTAGTTTAATCGGCAGAGGTTTCTTATGGGATTGTAGTTTGCAAGATAAACGAGAATTAACAAAAAGAAAATTAAAAATATTAAAAACTAATAAATACAGAAGGAATTATAGGGTGCGATTATTTTGCAATCCCTAACAAATAATGGATCTAGGCCAATGGTACATAACCCTGGAGCATATTAGAATCGGCTTTTAAAACATATCAATGGTTGGGCTCCAGCCCAGAACAATTAAACAGGAAATTCTGCTAGTGAGACATGTGTTTTAGTATACTAAAAAAAATTCTTCCCCTGGGTTTCTAATATGCCATCAGATTTGAGAACCACTAAGTGAGAGGATAATGGAGAACAGAACTATAATGGAAAGCGCAGGTTGACTTGAAGTCACTAGTCAACTAGTCAATCTTTAAAAAAAAACACCATTTTATTATGAAAAATGTCAAACACATACAAAAACAGAGATTAGCACACTGTATTGCCACATACCTATCGCTGAGCTTCAGTAATTATCAACTAGCTCATGGCTGACCTTATTCCGTCTATGTCCCCTACCCATCACCCAAGAAAACTTGGTAAGAGGTACTGGGTACTTCTATCAAAAACACTCTCTGTCTGGCTGTCTCTCTCTTTCTTATGTAAACAGCCACTACGGATCCTTGCCAGGATCCATTATTTCATTAGACACTGCCAAAAGGTGATATTCTCTCATTCCTTCTACAGTAATTAGCTGGCATCCTTCCGTAACTCCCTGGTCAATTATTTAGTTACCCTGTGGTGCAGTTTGTACTGAAGAGGTCCACTGACCAATCTTAACACCACAACACAGACTAGACCTTATCTAACTCCGGATGTGAGACAATATGAAGGGCACAGAAACCCTTTTAGGTTTTCTTGCCAAAAAGTTCAACCTGAATCTTTCGAGGCTGTAATCTAAATACCATCTTATTAAAGGACACAGCAAGAGGAAAAAAGCCAAATGCAGTATGTAGGAAACTTTCCAGGACAAATGACTTGATTTATTCAACAAGTACAGGAGGGCAGGGGAATGGGGAGGGGCTCCAGAGATGTTTGGATCCTGATTTGGAGAAACTGATAATAGGAAGAAAAAAGAGAGATCTGGGAAAATGGTGAAGTGTAAATGCTGACCGGATAGAAAATCACATGAAATGCTTATTAGACTGCTACTGGCTTTCTGTTTAAAAAATGAGTTGTGTTTTAAAAATATAACTATTTAACGGATGAAATGGCACATTTAGATTTGCTTCAAGTAATCCAGTGGGCGGGGGGGGGGTGGAAGAAATAAAACAAGATTGGTCAAGACTTAGGAAATGCAGTACACTACCTTATTTTCCTCCACGTTTGAAAGCTTCCATAGCAAAACTTTACAAACCAAATAATAACAAGCCGCCCTGGCTGGTGTGGCTCAGTGTATTGAGCACTGGCCTGCAAACCAAAAGGTCACAGGTTTGATTCCCAGTCCGCACATGCCTGGGTTGGGTGGGGCCCTGTCCCCAGCGGGGAGCAGGTGAGAGGCAACCACACATTGATATTTCCCTCTCTCTTTCTCCCTCCCGTCCCCTCTGTTTAAAAGTAAATAAAATCTTTAGAAAAAAAAAACAAATAATAAGAAGCCACATCATCAAAACCTCACCACTAGGTCAGGAAGTAATCAGAAATTCATTTATTTAATCAATGGTGCATGTTTTGTGACATGTACCATTCTAGGCACTAGTTATTAAAAGTAACCAAGCCAGATTTGGTCTTTATCTTCTTGGACAGAAAAACAGGGCTTGCTTTCTCAAGACTACGATCCATTTAGGCCCAAGCGTCCCTTCAGTCGGGAACACAGTCGAGCACACAACACCGTGTCCCTCTGGGTCAGTGGTTCTCAGTCCTGGCTGCATATCACAGCCGCCTGGTGATTCTGGGGCCTGATCATTTGGAAGGCTTCCCAAATGAGTGTAAGGACTGCCGGGGTGAGAACAGGTGCCCACCCTGCGATCTCCAGGGTGCAGGGAGGGCGCATACTGTCATCCTCCATTTTAGAGAAAAAAAGAACCGTGGCCGGGACAGATTGGGTGGCCAAGGCAGAGTCTGGGCCAGAGGGGCTGGGTCTCGGCCACTAGTGCGCCCAGGCTCTCTTCCAAGTCAGCGTCGGAGTCCCTAAAGGATGGGGAGGCGGCGGCAGGAGCGCGGGGCAGGGGAGGCTACCGGCGCCTCTTCGCTACCGGCGCCCCCCAGGCCTGGGCGCTCGGCGCGGGGCCCGGGCCGCGAGTCGGAAGCAGCGCGCGCGCCTGCCCGCGCGGCCCAGCGCACACGGCGGCCGCGCGGGAGGCCGCGCCGGCGCAGCCCCCGGCCAGACCCCCTCCGGCGCGCCCTGCCCCACTCACCCACTGCCCGGGGCCCGCGGCGAGAGCCGAGGGAGGCACAGGCCAGAGCGAGGCCCAGCTGTCCGCGGAGCGGCGGTGGGCGCGGACGGAAGTGCGCCGCCGGCCGTGTCCGCGCGCGGCCGCTCTAGGACGCGCCGGAGGTCCACGCTCGCTGGCGCCCACCGGTCCCTTCTGCGCGGGGAGTCTGTATTTGATGCTCAGAGTATCTTAAAAATGTCCCTGGTCTGGGGAGCATACACTGAAGTGGCGATAAGCTGTATCGGGAAACAATCAGCTAACAATATGAGGGAACAAATGAGAAGGCAAAAGGAGGGATACGAATATGCAAAAAGGGGGATCACTAGCCGTGAGATGAGTTAAGAAAGGTAGGACCTGAGCTGGGTCCTGCAGGATGATTGAGACTTAATGTAGTAAAGGAAAAATAAGGTGGATTTGGTCACAATGGGTCTGATTTAGCATAGTAATAAACACTGAATGTCACCAAGAACTTGAACTTCATCCTGATACTTCTTAGCTAAGAAGTGCTCTAAAGGACATAGATCATCCCAACAGCTACATCTAGGTAACAACTCAGCTTGGGGTTCCCCACCGCAATACCCTCCGTAGATCTGCCCTTTCCAGACGTTCATCGCTTGTTCCTGCTCATCCACCAAAGCTTAGAGATGATAATATCTTTAGAGAATAGTAGATAGAACGTTTGTTCATTTTTACAACTTTTCATTATAGTAAGTTTTGTATGGTGAAAAAACACACAAGTTGAGAAAATGTTTAGTGAGCCCTTGCACATAACATCCCTCACCGTCAACACTTAGTAACACCTGGTCCATCTTCTTTTACCTAGAACTCAAGTCCCTCCAAAAGCAACAAAACCCTGCATTATTTTAAAGCAACTTCCAGATACAATACCATTTTATTTAGACATAATTCCGAATGTATTTATGGATTCTTTTGAAAAATTTCATCACTACATAATGATGTGCATAAATATAAAAGAACTTAAAAATACAACCATAGTATCATTATCATAAAAAGACAATATCATCAAATCCAGTCACTGTTCAAATTTTTCTGATAAACTCATAACTTTAAAAATGTTTTTATTTTTTGGTTTTAGAAAGAAAGGAGAGAGAGAGAGAAACATCAGTTTGGTGTTCCGCTTCCTTACACACCTGCTGGTTGTGCCTTGTGTGTGCCCTGAGTGGGGTCTCAGTACAACGCTCTAACCAACTGAGCCACCCAGCCAGGGCCGATCCATTCATCACTTTAGAAGCCTATTTGTTCAAGTCAGAAAGTTAAAATATGAAATTAAAAAAATTAAAAAGCTCTTTAAAAATTTAATTATAATATTAGCCTCACCTGAAAGTTAACAGTTCCTTAATATCATCTCATTGGTTATGGCACCCTTGTTTATTAGTATCATCTAATAACTGCTCAATGTTCAAATTTCCCTAATAATTAGTTCCCAAATATCTCATATGTAGTTGGTTTGTTTGAATCAGGATCCAGAGGAGGTTTACAAATTGCATTTGGTAGAAGTCTCTTTTTAAGTTTAATAGTTTCTTCTTCGCTTTTTTCTCGCCATTTACTTGTGGAATAAATTGGGTCATTTGTCCTGGAAAATTTCCCATATTCTGGACTTGGCTGATTGCACCTCCATGATATCATTTAATATGTTCCTCTATTCTCTGTATTTCTTATCATGTGGGACTTAGATGTAGCAGCCTGTTCTGATTCAGGGTCTTTTTTGTTTTTTCAATTTGGCTTCATAGGTGATGCTGAGTCCATTTTGATTAAGTATTCTAACTGTTCCTGACTTAGTATTCTAATATTATGGTCTTGGAGTGTGTCTGTGCTGGGAGTAAGGGGGAGAGAAGAGGTGAGAAATAATTCCTTTACTGCTACTATTAAACTCAATAAGGAGAGGAAAAGAGTGGAAAGCTGAACAAAAGGAAATTAAAAAAATGAGCACAGCTAGTGCTCCAGTTAGGAATTTAAGTCTAACAACATATTCCCAAGGGATCAAGTATTCTGGGATGTGTGTGTGTGTGTGTGTTTAAGGTGTAATAATACCAAGTTTTCCCCTGGCTGGTGTGGCTCGGTGGAGTGAGTGCTGGCCCATGAACGGAAAGGTCGCCGGTTCGACTCCCAGTCAGGGCACATGCCTGGGTGTCAGGCCAGGTCCCAGTTAGGGGAGTGCAAGAGGCAACCAATGTATCTCTCACACAGCAATGTTGCTCTCCCTCTCCTTCTCCCTCCCTTCCCCTCTCTCTAAATATAAATAAATAACAACTTAAAAAAATGAATACCAAGTTTTAAAAGTGCCCTATATACAGCAGCCTTTAAAAACAAGGTCACGGGGTGGTGAAGACATAATATACAGTTGATGTATTATGGAGCCATACACCTGAAACCTACATGATTTTATTACCCAACATCACCCCAATAAATTCAATAAAAAAGAAATAATAAATTCGTCATGTTTTAAAAAGTTAAAAAATAAAAACAAACTCATGGTGCCTTTTCATGTATAGGAAAATTTTACTAAGAAAATACACAGATCTCATTACATTACAAAGGAGAAAAAAAACGTCATTATGAAGTTTAGACTGACTTCTGGAACCACCCATAATGTGTGTATCTTATATAACATATTCTATACAAGGCACTCCCTTTAAACTAGTATTCCCATGAGCAATTGCCACGAGACTATTTCCTCTCTTTATCCTCAAAAGTGAGAAATGCTAGGCAGTGACTTTTGCAACGTGTGGTTTCCTTGATGTCAATAATTAATGTCTGGGATGTTATCAAAGGGAACACAAAGTCGATTACAAAATATGGTTTCAATTTCAGTTCATTTGAAAGGTCATTAGGCAAAGTATAATAAAGTATCAGGCAGAAATTTTATGTTGTCAAATACTTAGCTAAAATAGGTCTCAGAAATTCTTTATTCCACACATACGCATTACTACTTTCTAACTGTTCTCGCCTTTTAATGGAAGAAGTCACATACATACATATAATAGATAGCATTTAAAATATATCTTACAGTTCAACTTCACATTGATGGTGGCAGATTCTTAAAACTGATTTTCCCAGAAATGATAACAGCTTGTGGTTCTGTGAAGATGACCGAATCAAAAGATGTTAAGTGAGCTGGCTGCTAAGAATCTGTTGTAATTTATGGTATTCAAAAACAAATCCTTCATGTTTATATCCAATACTTAAAGCGCTGAAGGCTAATGAATCAAATAGGTTTATATTTGAATTATAGGTGGGAACAAAGTAAAAAACCAAATGACCTGGTAAAATGCATTAAAAAGGACCTAACACCAATCTTACAAGAATAGGTGAAGATTTTCATCTGAAATAATGATTCCTGAAGATGAGGTACTTGAGATCCAGATAAAATCACCTGTCTCAGAGGCCCTTCTTCCCTGCGGGAGCTGAGGCCCACAGCCTGTGCTCTGCCACTCACCAGCTGGGAGCTTGGGCAAAGCATTTCACCTCTGAGCCTGGAGTCCTCGCTCCAACACAGTGGGGGGGAGGGGGTGACGGAGGTGATAGTGAAGATTGATTACAACGATGCGTGTAGGACTCTCAGAGCAATGCCTGGCACAGAGCAGGTGCTATCCATAAAATTTATTTGTCATTATTTGCTAACTGTACATACCTAACATGGTGATAGTTCAATGATTATATAGGAATCAATGATTTGCTAAAACATACACTTAAAATTAGGAAAACAATTTTTCTAGAAAATACTGAAAACTGGGGAATAGATTTCCCACTAGTGTTAAAACTTTAAAAAGTATGCTGAATGTAGGAATAACTTCCCAAACAGCAAAATGGCAAGTAAGTTTTTATTTTCAAAAAAAACCAAACAAGATTAAATAGTCACATGAAAAGTTTATTGGCAAAAACCTGTTACAGATATTGTACAAAGCATCCAAAAGTCATTTACCTTAATTTGTATTATTTTTTGCAATTGAACTGTGAACATTTCTGTATAACCCAACTTACTTTTCTCTTTGAGAGGCACAATTTTCCTCGTCCAAGAAAAAAAAAATTGTTTTAAAGTGTAATCAGTAGTTTATCTCAGTAACTCCTGGCAAGGATTAAGGGAATTAGGCAATAAAAGTTATGACTTAATTAGGCCCAGCTGAATTGACTTTTTCTTTGCTTACACAGAAACATCTTATTCTGACTTCAGACAAGGGGGATGTTTTCTGCAGTGGAATTATCTTGAATATTTTAAATACTAAGAATGTTACTTTATTTAGCTTGTCTGTAGAGCATTTTTCATTTTTAAATTTAGATGTCCATCAAAGTGCAAATCTCAAATCGATTGAGAGCCAAAGCAGATAATGAATCTATTCCATTTTCTGTGAAGTCACAATATGCCTGCACCTGAACACGCGTGATCTTGTCTGGGAAGGAAATGTGACATTCGTTCTGTTTCATTCTTTGGGTCAGTCCCTTTAAACGGAATCCCAGGAGAGAGCTTTGAGATTTATATTAATGTTCTCAAGTATTATGTATGCCCTACAGAGCTGATTGCATTTTGGTGAATTAAGCAGAACACTGGAGCTGTTGAGCTGCATGAAGAAATTATCTCTGAGGGATACTGAATGGGTTTAGGAAATAGGCTGGGGGAGCATTTGGATGAAGTACTTTTTCCAAGGCAAGGCTTTCCCTAATCCCCTATCATCCCCTTTGGGCTTTCTTAGTTATCTGAGAGCATTAAATAGTGCTCCACTCCCCTTAATGATTACTATGCTTTGGTGTTAATTTGTTAGTTACTCCTTTGCAAAGGAGAATGTAGAATTTTATTTCTCCAGAGGCTGACAATTTAAAGAAAAGACAAAGAATAGGGTTAAGTCATATCATGAGTCAACCAAGAATAGAGAAGCAAATATCCATTTGATAGCTAATCTTTTTTTTTAAGTATTTATTTATTTTTAGGGAGGGGAAGGGAAGGAGAAAGAGAGGGAGAGAAACATCAATGCGTGGTTGCCTCTCACACACCCCCTACTGGGGACCTGGCCCGCAACCCAGGCATGTGCCCTAACTGGGAATCAAACCTGTGACCTTTTGGTTCATAGGCTAGCACTTAATCCACTGAGCCATACCAGCCAGGGCCATTTTAAGCATTCTTAAAATGCCAAATTATATTCAAAATTATTGTGACTTATTTTCTACCTATAGGTAGAAGAAAAGATGAAACTAAAAACAGCCCCACTTTTTTTCCCTACAGAATATTTGATCTAACATATCAAGGACTGTGGAGAGAAATGTCAGATAATGTGCATGCTGATATGCAGCTGTGAATAGTTTTTTTGTAGTTAGCATTTTAAAAACTTTATTCCCTCAAAGCAACTAAGTTAGGCATATATAGAGAGACAGTACTACTTCTCAAAATGATTTCAGATTTTCCTTTAGAACTCTCCATATGTAAGCCACATAAAAATCTGGTCTCACTAGCCAGTTACCACCCACTTTACTGGGATGAAAAATGGCATGAAAATGGACTAATAAAAAAGATCTGAACACTTATGTTATTCATCCCCATTTAGCTCTAAATTAATTTTAGTGGTTTCAAATAATTAAATCTGTCTTTAATGGAGAAAGAATTGTCACTAATGATATTCAAAGGAATGTCCTGTAGGATCATCTCCAAATTATCTCAAGTATTAGAGCACCGCCATTGGAATCAGGGTACCACCTCTTCACCTAGACTCAGATGTGAAACATATTACAAATGTCTTAAAAGTCATATGAGATCAGCCATAAGTTATGCATTAGGCATCCTATACCCCCTCCTTGGAATCATCTAGAAGAAGATAAAAATATGTGTTTTTCCTAATAAACAAAGCTAAATTTCTACTTGAGCAATAAAAAGCATAACTGAAACAATTAAATTTAAGTTATTACCTTTATTAAATAAAAAAGTTACACCGATTTTTATACACTGTTGAAATGATATTATTTAATTCATCTAAAGGCAGCAGTAGTTCCCATTTCTCTCTCACAATGCTCTAGTTAAGCCTTAATTTAGTCTAACGAATAAATAATAGGGTAGATTTTTCATATTTTTCTGGATCCTTACACCGGAAAGGACTTTCAGGGCATGAAGAACAAATAAAAGAACATCTTTGATAGACAATTTGTCCTTAGAATTTGGTTAAATTTGGCTTTTTCTCAAAGTTCTGTGCTCACCTCCATAGAAGTTTATACTCTGGTAGCCCCAGGAGGACGGGGTGAGAGGTTATCACCTACAATAGTAAGGAGCAAACAACTTGGCAAGTGTGAACAAGAGCACAGGTGAAGACATTTGCAAATGCATTTGTGACATCCCTCTGACATGGTGTGAGCTACAAATCGGAATGAAGGCCTTATGATTATCTGACAGCAGGGTGCTGGTGGGCATTCACAATGTACTCAACACATCTACCCCATACAGAAGATTCGTTGGGAAAAGAAGTCAAACAAAGCAGTGGGGGAGAATAAAACACAGAAAACCCCCACAAATTTGAGAACATTCTATTTTTGTCTGAAAAAAGGGGTTCCCTGAAGCCTGGAGAGTATTTGTTGGTGGATGTTTCTATTCGGACAGTAGGGGAGGGCTTGCCGCAGACTCTGGCCATTCGTACACATCGGGCAGCATGGAGTCGTATTCGCTTCGCCATATTCTCTCTCTGATGTACTTGGCCTTGTCCTCAGGTTCTGGGTATCGGAAAGCCATTTTATTGGCATATAGGTATTCTGCAACCTGAAAAGTAAATAAGATTACTGTATAGACTCTGAGGATTAACCTATGTGAGAGAAAAAATACTATTAAAACATAGATAAATGAACTTAAAAGAATGGCACCTTTCTTTTTTCAAAATAAAACATGACGTTACTCTGACTCATTTCAAAACATGTTGAGACTACTGAAAGGTTTTAAAAGATGAAATAAAGATCATCTGCTCTCTTACCACAAGTTTGACGTGTTTAAAGCCACCTCCTCACCCTGAATTACTGGCATTCCCTTAACAGTCCAATCCAACAAAACTGTTAAGCCACACTGTCAGTCAAGTGCACCTACATGTCCCGCCCATGTCCCTCCTCCCCAGTGTCCTGATGAAACCGTGTGTAGGAGACTGCTTAATTGCAGCTGACTGGAATGGAGTGAAAACCTAACCAACATGCGCCTTCTGTTTTTGCTCTCGAATTAGGATTAAGAGATATATTCATTCAGGTAAGGTATTCAGTCAGACTCTTAAATCTGGCATTTGGGTGTTTACACAAGTTTAAGATAACATTCAGATCTTATCTGAGGCCGTTTTCCTTCTTGTACTGTAAGACTCCAACTCAGCTGGTTTGGTTACTATTTCCTAAATATATCATCCTTTACTACATCCCAGTCTTTGCTTAGTTTATGAGTATCAAAATAATGCAACAGTAACAGTAAGAGTCAAAGGCGTAAAATCTTATTATCATCAGTGTAAAAGCTGAAAATGTAGTTGATAAATTTATCTAATCCTAATGTTTAAATCTTAGTCAACTAGGAATAAAAGCCTACTTCTTTAAAAAGATTAAAAAATATTTATTGCCCTGGCTGGTGTGGCTCAGTGTGCCAGCCTGCAGACTGAAAGGTTGCAGGTTCAATTCCCGATCAGGACTTATGCCTAAGGCATGAGCCAGGTCCCCCGTTGGGGGCATGCAAGAGACAACCAATCGATGTTTCTCTTGTACATCGATGTTTCTCTCACTCTCTTTTTCTCTCCTTTCCCCTCTCTCTAAAAATGAACAAACAAAATATTTTTAAAAATTTATTCAATCAAAGCTATCATCACATATGATATTAAGGAATGCTCTTATCAACCCAATTGCTTAAAACTGCTGAAGTATCAACTAATTTAATAAGACAGGGGAAAAAAGAGTTATACAAATTTTTTTAATTGATTTTATTTTTAAGAGAGAGAAACATCAATCTGTTGTTCCACTTATTGATGCATTCATTGGTTGATTCTTATGTGTGCCCTGACTGGGGATTGAACTTGCAACCCTGGTGTATCAGGACGATGCTCCAGCCAACTGAGCTACTCGGCCAGGGCAAGCTATATGTACTTTTTAAAACAAGAAATTATTTGCAGATAGTTCAAAACTCAACAATTCCAAAAGAATTAACTAGAAACTATTAAAAGAATTAAGACTGTTCAACAAAGAAACTAGTCACCAAGTAAATTTATAAAAATTAATATCTTCCATATATATCAGAAAAGACCAGTGAGGAAATATATATGGATAGAAAACTTTTATTATATACAATAACAAAAAATTTTATTTTTTATTTTTTTAAAGACTTTATTTATTTATTTATTTTTTAGAGAGCAGAGAAGGGAGGGAGAAAGAGAGGGAGAGAAATATCAATGTGTGGTTGCCTCTTGAGCACCCCCAAGTGGGGACTTGGTCCATAACCAGGCATGTACCCTGACTGGGAATCAAACCAGCAACCCTTTGGTTCTCAGGCCGGCATTCAATCCACTGAGCCACACTGGCCAGGGACAATAACAAAGAAATTTTAAATATCTAGGAAAATAAATAATGAGACATGCTGAATTTAGATGAAGAAAACAACAGAATTATATTGAAAGACTTAAACCCAGAAAACCTCAAGTAGACAGAGGTACTGAATGGGGAAGAGTCAATATGGAAAGACTAATTCTCACCTATTTGATTCGTATGACATACTTTTATACATAATTGCAGGACTTCCTTTAAATTAAAAAAACTGAAAAACCATAATGACAGAAAACATATAGTATCAAATAATACACTTTATACATATTATCATAATAATTAAAACAGTACCCAATGATAGACAAATATGGTCAGGAACAGACTCCCAGTAACAGATTCAAAGATGTTATGCTAAAACGCATAAAAGGAGCGCATTCTCAATCAACTGGTGGTGAAGCAACTGGTTAACTACTCAGAAAAAAAGTTTCTCTGTCTCACATCATTCATACACTAAAGTAAATCTCAGAGGGATTAAAAAGTGTATGTTATTAGAAAATGCAGGTAGATACTTATATAATTTTGGAGTGGGAGAAGGCATTAACATTCATAAAAGGTGAGAAACAATCCATAAAATTAACAATTTCATGAAAGAACATTTGAAAAAATGGCACATCGCACAATTCCAAAAGTTAAAATAATTGACAAATGGGGCAATACTTCCACCATAGCAAACAGAAGGATCATTTCCGTTAATAAAGAGCTCTTATAAACCAGTATTAGAAAGTAGAAAGACAGCCCGGGTCAGCGTGGCTCAGTTGGTTGGAGTGTTTTCCTGTAGACCGAAAGGTCATGAGTTTGATTCCGGGTCAGGACACACACCCCACTTGTGAGTTTGATCCCCAGTTGGGACACATACAAGAAGGCAAGCAATCAATGTTTCTCACACTGACATTTCTCTCTCTTTCTCTTTCTCTCTCTCTCTCTCTTAAAAAGCAATGGAAACAAATGTTTTTGGGTAAGAATAAAAAAAATAATAATAAAAGAAAGTAGAAAGACAAATATAAGAATAAGCAAAGGTCATGAATAGGCTGTTCATGGAAGAAATATAATTGTTCAATAAACACAAAATATTCTCCAATGTAATAATAAAATAAGTGTTTTAAATAAAAATAAGATTCATTTTTCACCTATTAAATACATAAGATTTGCCCTGGCTGGTGTGGCTCAGTGGACTGAGCACCAGTCTGTGAACTGAAGGGTAGCCGGTTCAATTCCTAGCCAAGGCATATGCCTGGGTTGCAGGCTAGGCCCCTAGTTGGGGGCATGCGAGAAGCAATCAATCTATGTTTCTCTTGCATGTCGATATTTCTCTCCCTCTCTTTCTCCCTCCTTTCCCCCTCTCTAAAAATAAATAAATAAAATCTTTTTGGAAACTACACAATATTTAAAAAATAATTCTTAAGTATTAGCAAAGGTATGGGAAAACAAATACACTCGTATCAAACAGGTACAATGTAAATCTTTACTTTTTTCCAGAGAAATATTTGGCAACATATATCAGCAGTCTTAGCACGTTAATAACTTTTGTTCTTATGATTAGCAATTTATCTTAAGGAAAAACAATCACAAATGCACATGAAGTCTTATCTATGGATGTCCACTACAATATTATTTCTACCAAAATGAAAATCACCTAAATGTCCAAACAGAAATGATTAAACTAATTGTGACATAATGAGAATTACAAGCAGCGTTAATGACCACACAGGAGAATTATTACTGATTTACGTGGGAAAAGGCTTGCAGCACATTAAGTGGGGAAAAGCGCAGTGAGAAACCAATCACAGACACAAGCACAGGCGACTGGCACGTGTGCACACACCATACGTGTTTACGAAGAAAGAGGACCAGAAGGCAACACACCCGAAATAATAATGGGGTTCTATTTTGGTAGAATATGGGTGACCTAAAATTTCTTCTTTGCAACCTCTTAGTGTTTCAAATTCTTCTCTCGTAAATTTGTGTTACATCAGAAAATGCCATGAAAATTTACGTGAAGAGGTACAAGCTCTTACTTACTTTAATAGCAATGTTAATAGAAACTTCCTGAATATTAGCAAGAGGTGGGTAAAGTCTCCCTTGAGCTAGCTCTTTATCCGTCAATTGATCTGTCAGTGCCTAAAGAAAAAAACAATACTTTTGTTTGTTTATATAACACAAAATAACGAAGATATAAGGAAAAGAAAAAAGGGTTGGGGGAGCACAAAACAATACAGGTAATACAATTCTCCTCCTTCTAGCAGGGATACACTTAAACTATTGCAGAAATTAATACCGTTTACACTAAACAGTAAAGAAATAACCCTATTTAATGACTTACTGACATTTTACTTAACTTACAGAGTTTGGCATAATTACAAGAGTTACTATGAAAATGGATATCAATATTTATATTAATGTGAGTTACTTAAAACCCACGTTGCCAAGTTTGGAGCTCCAATTATTCCAAATACATTGGTAACTGTCATTAAAATCTCACACGGAGTTATACTTAATGCTATCACAATGTTACCATCACATACATGTAATACAGGTACAGTAGATGCGTTGTAAATATGAAAGGATTCATAGGTTACCATCAAACACTTGAAAAAATCATGATAAAAAATAATTTTATGCAAAAGTAGATGGGCAAATTAAAAAAGTAATGGATGAGTAGCTTCCTTTCCATTCATAAGGTAGATTTAACCCATTCTCTCTTTTTCTTTCTGCTTTTAATATTTATAATTTATCTTTCATAAAATAACCAAACAAAATTTAAAACATTTACCTTTGCAGCTTCTAGGAAAACATGGTCACTAATATGCCGGGTGTGGCAGAGAATAACAGCTAAAGCCACGCCTAGAATACATTTTAAACAGTTTATTTAGTATTAACTTTTCAAACTGTGAAAGGAGCCGAATAAATCCCAGACTGAAAGCAAGTCAATGGTAACTCATCCCTACCCCAAACACCACCCCCACAACCACAAGGCAGCCAAGAAAAAACAAGTGTTGTATAAAAGTTATCAACCGCCAATTTCCTTACTAGTCAAATATGATATAAAAATGGCTTTGTTAAATCAGCAAAGTATTCTTTCCATGGCCTTATGTCTTTGTGCCAAAGGAATGTTGTTGGATAGCACAGACAGACTTGAACATTACCAAGTTCTAGAAAGAGACTGTTAGTGATGGAACAGTTTCCATAACAGATGATCGGCCTCAGGAGACCAGCAGGGTGGGTAGAACTCTACACAACCACAACGACACGGAAAAAAGAAGAGAGGTTGATATACAACAGCCCTCGGACGTTCACAGGCCAGAATCTTCTTTGACCACTGTTACGGCACGCTTACCCGATGGCGGCCTACGCATGCTATAAGTCTGCCTGTCGTGGAATCAGAATTAGACCCTGTTGTCAGCTACTCTGGGAGAGGCCAGCAAGGAGGAAGACGTACGTACAAAGGAAATTTGTGTCAAATCCCTGTTTCCCTCAACATAGTCTTTCACTAAAACAAGCAACTAAGAATCACCAGAAATTTATGGAAAATAAACACCACAAAGGGAGAAGTACTTAAAAGAACCTTAACTTTTAGGAGACATTTGAAAGACTACGGCACCTTTTTAAAAAGATAAAAGCTGTTATTAAAAAAAGAGTGATTCTAGGATAAAAAGGTGTTGGGAATTTAGAAAACTGCTGAACTGACTGAATTGAGGACATATGATATTAAGCAATTATTATTAATTTCCTTTGATATGAAACCACTAATATGGTTATGTTTAATAAAAATTACTTTTATAGAGATATATACGGAAGTAGTTTTGAATGAAAGTGTATGATGTCTCTGATTTGCTTTAAAATAACCCACTGAAGGTCAAGTATGGGAGAATATGATGGGTTTCGTGTTGAAATCTGCTAAAAAGTGGGACATTAGAACATGGGCCTTCATCCTTCCCTCTGATTTTGTATATGATTCAAATTTTCTATAATAAGAAGAAAAAAATAACTAAAACACACCTAGAAGTGCTAAAAAACAGAACAGATACAGATGAGTAAATGAACACTAGAGAAACCCCCCATATTACATAATAAAATAGGCAGAGGTGAAAGCGTGAAGTAACATTTACAAGTCAAGGACAACAGAGGGATTTGACCACAGTCTAACTCATGCTCCATAAGGAAAACACAGAAATAATGGAAGAAATGAGGGGGGATAAAAGTTTGAAAGAATCCCTTGGAAAAGAAGACAGAGAAAACTGGTCCACCCACAGGCACACATGATAACTGGAAAGAAACCCAAACCTGAATGCATCCCCATTAACCTTTCAGAAATTTAAAGATAAAGACAAATATTTTAAGCATTATTAGGGAGATAAAGCTAGTATGTATAAAGGAAAGAGAATCTCAGGGATGCCAGATTTCTCATTAGCAACACTGGCCACTAAAAGTGAAAGGAGAAATGCTTTCAAAGGTCTGAGGAAAATGACTTTAAAGCTACATATCTCTACCCAATGAAACTATTAAGCAAAAGAACACAAAGACATTTTCAGAGAGGTAAAAACTCAAGAAATTTTTTTCCAAGCTTTTATAAAAAACTTATACAAAGATGTATTCCAGAAAGAAAAAATGAAACAACAACACGAGACGAATTCGGAGAGAAATAGCATCAAGATCGGGAGAAACAGTGTGCACGCACGAGGGAGAACAAGGAAATGAGGGACCCGGAAGTACTTTGTTGCGGAGCAGCACCCAGAAAAAATGAAGCAAGCTGGCAAGAAATTAAAGAATTCATTCTATTTGACACTTGAAAGGTTAAGTATTAAAATTTTGTGATATAGAATCCCATATTCTATAATATCAAATTACACTCTGGTTTAGATGTGAATAAAATTTACACAATCATTTAATTTCAGAGCCAAGCTACAGATGAAGCACGGAAGACAACGTAACACAGCAGACATGTCTAAAAAGAGCTCTCTACCACAAGTAAGATGAGCAGTATTAACTAACCAAAAGTGAGAGATGAAGAAAGAAACAGATTTTTTTCACTTTTTCTGTGGCAAGCTAATGAAAGCTGTCTTAAGTTGTTACCAAAACCTCTTTTTAACTATGGTACATAAAGATTAAGGTAACTGCTAGGAAAACTGAAAGCTGTACTAATACAAACTGAGAGAGGAAGCGACGTACTAGAACGTCTGTGTGTCCTGTTGCTCATATTTCCCCACCGACAGTGGGCAGAGTTGAGAGCTGACATAAGGAGGTACCAAGGGGAAATACAGAGCATTGTATCATTTTATGGCATTCTGTTCCTTCTGCATTTTTATGAGCCACATACGATATTATTTCTCTAACAAGAACAAGTTTAACAAACAATATGGATAGATTTTCAAGGGAAATAGAGCAACATGGGTTTGCTGAGTTCCTTGGGTTTCCCTGTCCAGTCATACCAGAATCCTATAAATAATACTATTGTCCATTCTAACCTTACATTCTAAAGAATTTCATGAACTACTTATGTCATTAATTACTACTCCGTAACATACATAATAGTGACATTTACCTGGAAAAATATACACATTGTTTCCTTGACCTGGTGTAAACAGCTTCCCGTCACTTAGCTTCACTGGCCCAAATGGACTGCCGCTGGCAAACAGACACCTTCCCTGTTAAGAAATGATATTGCCTCGATTTTGTTACTCGGTGTGGTCTGAAACATTGAGGTTAACTTAAACAAGATTGAATCCTGTAGTGAAGTAGAGCAATGTATTATTTATTATCTATTATATTATAAAGTAGAGCAACAGGAATAATTATATAACACAATCACATCATGAAAATCCTTATTAGAATGAAGTATATTTTATGCAAGTTGAAAAAAATGTCCATTAATAATTTTTGAAAAACCTTTCACTTCCATTTCCTTTAAAACAATTATAAAATATAGATGGCCAATGTGTAACTATCTCTGAATGGAGTGGAAAACATCCAAAATTAAACTGCCACTGTTTATTGGACATCTGCTGTCTTTGGCTTGGTACCAGGGGCTCTCTAAGTGTCAACCCAGTCCACTTAGCCTGCATAAAAACCTCATGAAGTTATCATTACCTTGATTTCACTGATAAAATAAAGTCAGAAAACTAAGGTTTAGCCATTTCCAAGTACTGGGTAAAAGGTCACACAGCACAGTCGTAGCAGTCCAACTGGAGTCTAGAGATTTAGAACTTCAAAGCCACGACCTTTCTCTGTTATGCCATCATGTCCCCGGGTGAGTCAGTGCAGAAAAGAGGCACCGATATAACCGCACTATCGATCCCAGAATAAAAGGCATGTTGCCTTGTTAAAGCAAAACAGTCTCCAAATTTGTTGTAATCATTGATTTTAGAACTGTGTTCTATAATCGCATATGATAAATATCACTGGCATATTCTGTAGTTCTCAGAAAAGTACATGCCTGTGAAAATGAGAAGTATTTGAACATTATTTTATAAAACAAAATCCTTTATGTATAATCCGCCCCCCCCCCCAACAAATTCCATCGCCCCTGCCTTCCCTGGCAAAAAGTAACACAAAGATCAAGAAGAAAACGACAGTTCTCTAACAGGACAACCTCTTACAATAATATATAACATATACACACCATTTTTAAACAGCTTCCTGGATTAAGTTAAAAGGTGATTTACAAAAAAAACTGAACTATGTCCACACAGAAGGATGGACACACTGCCATGGACACTTGAACATTCGACAGAATTGTCTAATAATCTAAAATACCAATTATGCCAAGAGTGTAAGGCTTCAGTATCATTACTTGAAGTGTAGCAGACCCTTGGCATTTGTGCATTTAACACTCGAGAATCTGACCCGTGGGATGGTCTGAAGGCCCATAATGTACAGCAATTACTACTTTTACAGGACATACTTTCAATTTCAAACTGATACAACATTTAGGTGTTGAAGCAAGTTAGCTACATGCTTAGGGGTGGGCTCAGGTGACTAGCTTGGACCAGCAACTATATCATTTTTCTACAGACAGCTCTTACCATTCTCTCTCTTTTTTATCCTCACCCTAGGACATTCTTTTCTTGTTTATTTTTAGAGAAAGGAAAGAGAGAGACAGAGACAGAGAAAGAGAGACAGTGAAAGAGGGGAAGACATCAATGTGAGAGAAAAACATCGATCGGTCCCCTTCCTGTGCACGCCCCGACAGAAGCAAAAGCAAGCAACCCAGGCATGTGCCCTGACAGGAATCGAACCTGTGACCGTTTGCTCTACAGGATGATGCTCCAACCAACTGAGCTACCTGGCTGGGGCTTATCATTCTCCAGGCACAGCTCTACTTGTAACAACAGTTTTGTTTCTTTGAACATTAATATTAGTTCCTGGTTAATGCCATCCATGTTACTACAATAATGATAATGTATACAATAATAAAGATTATGGTGGTACCATTAATTTTAATAGCTTCATAAACTAAATTATACTATATAGTACTTCAGGGGAAAAGTGATATGTCCTCATGATACCAGTAAATTTGGAGATTTAGAAAGATCTTGGGAACGTTCTCTAGAATGGCAATATTCTACAGCAGTTCCTCTTCTCCAAGCTGTTGGTTTTTGTTTTTATTAGAATCCACCTATTGCTTAGAGGTGGCCAGACCTGAGCGATAACAGCACTCCGGCCTGCTCGCGCAGCGGGCCACCGCGGCTCTCCCTGGGCATTAGAGTAACACCAAGACACAGAGCAACTGAGAGCGTCCGAGCAACGCCAGGACATCCTCCACTGAAAGCGAGGAGACTAAAAATGTGAGAGGGCGCTGCCAGCGCACAGGTATATGTCATTATTTGATGTGACACTCGGAAAGAAATGACATAAAATTAAACTATGATGAAATGCTTTTTTAAAAATTTAATCTTTATTGTTTTTTTTTTCCATTACCATTTAGTCCTCTTACATTCCCTCCCCCGATGAAATGCTTTTCTATAATTTTTAAGAGGTAACACAATGGCAAAATTATAAAAACTGTGAAAAAAGTTTTATTTCAAAACAATACACAAAACTAGTCTCCTTGGGGAGTTTTTATTCATTCCAATAATGTATGTCTATTAACATAATATTTATTCTTTCAAAAAATAAAATTCTTAAATGGTTGGACCACCTTGTAGTGACTTACGACTACCGCTCAAAACATTTAAATTTTGTCGTATTCTGGAAATGCCGAAGTCATGCTACGGTGAGTGTGTTTACCCAACAGTCACCGCGCAAGACGAAGATGTGATGGGAGTGGGGGCAGTAACCAGTAGTTCTCAATAGTAAAGACCGGTGAAGAGGGTGAGCAATCAAATCCAAAGTAATACTATGCTTTCGTAGAAGGTACGACTATACTGAAGAGACTGATTTTTATTTTAATATCTATATGATGACTTTGGGGATGATTTCAAACGAAAAGAATTCAATGATGATTATAACTGTTGATTTAACCAATATTAAGGAGACTTCATTTTGACTAACACAGGGTGGCGGCAGAGAAGCAAAGAAATTTTGGGAGAATAGGTGTCAAAATAAAATGTTTAGCAATGAGAAAAAGAGAATGCTAACGGTATCAAGCGCATGAATAATGAGCTTGGCAAGTTCTGAGAGTGAGTTCAGCTTTGGCGAGGCCTCCTAGCGTTTCACACCAACTCTCCCTCCGGCAACAACGAGAAAAACTGAAAAAATGTATTAAAAATATTTTTCAAAGAAGTGGGAGAGCTACCAAGATAGTGAGAGTTTGGAGGTGGGAAACACTTAAGATCCAAAAGAAGTTAAAACGAGATGTGAGAGCGCAGCATTGGAAGCCTTCCTCTCCAAGGTGACTGCGGATTCTGAAACAAAACCTGCGGCCCAGAGCCTGGGCGACACCGCAACGAAGCTCTCGGGAGTCTCACGATGTCAGGGAGAGAAAGTAAAGGTCAGGGATGACCAGGGATCAGGGGCGCTGATAAACACCCCGGGGCTCCGACTCAGCCCCGGAGGGGTGCGCGTCAGGAGAAGGCGGGCTGTGGAAACAGACTCGGCCTCCCATGGACTGCGTCCCGACGAGTTGCGAGGAGCGGTCCCTGACTAAGAGCCCCCCAAGGCAGGGCCCCTCTGGAGGAAGATGATTTCATTCAGCAACTCAAATTATTCCAACAATTCTTCACTCAAACTCTCTAGAACTCAATGAAGAAACAAAACATAAACATAAAACGAGGCTTACAAAAAGACAAGAACTGGGTAACTAAGAGAAAAAAGAAAGGTAATACAAATGATCTGACAGGGAATTAGATATTTATTACTATGAGGCTTTAACTTTAATTATGATTCATATATTTAAGAAATTAAATGACAAGATGGAAAATTTTAGCATGAAACTGCAGGTCAAACGAAAGGACCATATAAGTTTTAAAAGATTACTGTTAAAATTGTGAGGTATGATAATGATACTGTGGTTATGTTTTTAAAAAAATCCTTACCTTTTGAGAGATATATTATAATATTTATAATGAAGTTATCTGATGTCTGTGATCTGCTTCAAAATAATTTGGAGTGGGTACAATGTAGAAGAAACAAAACTGCTAAAGATTTGATTATTTTTGAAGCTAGGTATTGGTATAAGAGTTAATTATACTATTCTCTCTACTTTTATATGCCTTTGAAATTTTCTATGATAAAAAACTTTTTTAATAGGGTGGAGAAAAAACACTTATCAAAATGTATTCATTATTCCCACGGGCATTAGCTAACAATGACTACTACTGGATACTGTTGTAAACAAGCCTTTAAAAATCACTTCCTAGAACCACTTATAGATCACTAACAAGAACAAGAGAGAAAGTGATTACATTGTAGAGATGACAAACATGTTCTACAGAACAGCAGGAAAAAAGCCAGCTGTCCTAGTGGTATATAAGCAGATACTTGTAACTGGGATATAACCCAATGAGTAGCTGTGCCAAAGAACTGAAAATAACTAAATCTTAAACGACTTGGATGAAAATAAAAATTTGTTCCAGACAGCTTCAGATGACTCAAAAAAAAAAAAGGCCATCATAAAGACAAACACTAGTGAGGAAATATTTAAAGAGGAAAAAAAGAATTATTCCATGAAATGTGTGGGCAAGAGAGCAGTATTTGTAAATTGATTATTTCTCTAATATGCGATTTTAAGTCTGTCATTAAATAAATTACTACAAAAACAGTGAAATACTAATTCTACAAATGAAAAAACACAATAAAATCAAGAACCCAACAACAGATTAACACAGCTAAAAAGAGAAAACGGGAACTGGAAGGCGAGCGCGAAGAACAGCACCAGACTGAGATACGGTGAACGGACAGGGCGGAATACAGAGAAACCGGGTAAGAGACACACGACATAAGGTAAAGTCGGACACTCCTAATACTGGATGGAGCGACACAAGAGGAGGGAGAATGTGGCCAAATCAGAGATATTGCCAAAGTAACACTTTCCCCCAAAGGACATTAGGCCACAGGTTCAGAAGCTCTACATCCTCAGATGGAATACACACAAAGAAAACCACACCCAGGCCCACTGCACTAAGCTGCTTAAACCCAAGATGCAATGTTGTATCCAAAAGAAAGCAGAAGTAAGAAAACAATAGAATGATATCCTCAAATCATGAAATGAAGTATTTTCGAGCGTTTACTTCTATGGACACTGAAAATATCCGGCAAAATAAAGACCTTATCAAGAAAATTCATCAGACAAATATGAAGGAAAGTTCCGCTGGGAGGTTCTTCCGGTCAGTGAGCCTAGATGGAGGCACAGAAGTGCAGGGAAAGCAAATGGCAACAGAAAATATTAAAATATAGGTAAATCTAAGTAAATAATTTTTGTTTAAAATGGACAATTACAATGTACAACAACATCACAAAAGGAATGCAGGTGCTAAAAAAGAAATTATGAGGCAATCACTTTCTGGAATTGTTATAAGCAATAATTAAACCAGAATTTGATGATCCATGGACTCATGCTATAATCTCCAGAGTAACCATGAAAAGTTTGCAAGAATGTGTAACTAACAGGCTACCAAAGGAAAATAACAGACATAACCAATTCATTATATTGTCATTGATTAGTACCTGTGTAAGGGTATATGCTTCTTCAGCCGTGCACTCAGCCTTTGCTGTAGGATTACTTAATGCAAATATTATAGGCCTTTCATTGATATCAGCCATGGCTTTGATTACATCAGGAGTGAACAATCGGCCAGCTCCGGCAACTCCTGTGATAAATAAGGGGGAAAACAGCCAAGTTCATTACACATAAAATAGAGCAATTCTTACCAACAATATTTCTACAATAGGTTTAACATAACAAAAGCACAGGTTAACTCCCATTACAAAGATAGATTTTGCACCCCTGAGATAATGCTGTAGGAAAACAATCTCAAATCTGAAAAGACTAAGAATCCCAAAATGCCAATTCAAAAGAACTTATGCACCCCTATGTTTACAGCTGCACTATTTACAATAGCCAAGTGCTGGAAACAGCCTAAGTGCCTGAAACAGCCTAAGTACCCGTCAATAGATGAGTGGATCAAAAAACTGTAGTACAGCCACACAATGGAATACTATGCAGCAGAAAGACAGAAGGAGCTCCTACCTTTTGCGACAGCATGGATGGAACTGGAGACTATTATGCTAAGTGAATAAGGTGAAGACAGAAGTCATATGATCTCACTTATAAGAAGAATCTAATGAACAAAATAAACTAACAAGCAAGATAGAAGCAGAGATATGGAACAGACTGACAGTGGCCAGAGAGGAGGGAAGAGGGAGATAACGGTGGAAAGAAGGGGAAGAGACTAGTCGAAGACCATGTGTGAAAGACCCCTGGACATGGACCGCGGGGTGGGGACTGACTGTGAGAGCAGGGTGGAGAGGCCCCGAGGGGTTGGGCTGGGCAGAGGAGGGCAAAAGGGGAAAAACTGGGACAACTGTAATAGAACAACAATAAAAAATAATAAAAATATGAAAAGAAAAACAATAAAATGCAAAGTTTTCACTTAAAATATTTATTGTCCACACCAGCCATAGTAAATTGTGAGAGAAAAAAAGTATAAGACTATCTCCATCATTACGTGTAATTAAGATAAAGCTTGCTACAACATGGATGAACCTTGAGGATATAATGCTAAGTAAAACAAACCAGTCACAAAAAGACCAACACTGTATAATTCCAATTACATGAAGTACTAAAATAGTCAAATTCATCGATACAGAAAGTAGAATGGGGGTAGGGGCTGGAGTAGGGTAGCTGCTGTTTACTGGGGTGCGGAGTTTCAGTTTTTCAAGATGCAAAGCGTTCTGGAGATGGTTGCACAACAATGCAAATGCACCGAACACCACTGAACTGTACGGACACTTAGAAATGGTTAAGATGATCAATTTTAAGTTAAGCGTATTTTACAATTAAGATATCTTTTTTTTTTTTAAAGATTTTATTTATTTATTTTTAGAGAGAGGAGAAGGGAGGGAGATAGAGAGGGAGAGAAACAGCAATGTATGGTTGCCTCTCACATGGCCCTCACAGGGGACCTGGCCCACAACCCAGGCATGTGCCCTGACCGGGAATCGAACCGGGACCGTATGGTTCCCAGCCCGCGCTCAATCCACTGAGCTACACCAGCCAGGGCTATACAATTAAGAAATCTTAAAAAGATAAAAACTTGCAATTCAAATTGCTAAAGTCTGCGGTCCATGTTACAAAACCATAGGAATTCGGAAGGACCGAAAGATCATCTTGACTAAAGCAATCCACTCTCTTGATACAGTTCAATTTAATGTCTTTACTAAGCACTGACAATGCCTCAGACATTGTATCAGGCCATTGGGACATAAAAATGAGTACAGCGCAGGCAGCTTAGCATGGAGAGAAAAACAACAAAGTAAACAGACAACCAGAAAACGTGTTAACACACCTAGCATGCAGTGCTACAGGGAGCACAGCATGCAGGAAGGGTTAGACCCGCGGTGGAAATCTGGGGGTGACTCAGTGATGCCTCCACAAAGCTTTCATCTGGCTCATCCATAAGAAGACTTACATTCAATAGTCAAAATAATTAATTTTAATTCTGTTTTATGTGTAATATAGAAAAATACTGATCTGGCTGGAGACCAGTTTTGGTGCTTGCTGTCACTCCTAGCTTTCTGAGATAGCCACAAATCTTGAGCAGTTTGCTTAATATCTCCATGCCTGCTTTTCTTATATAAAAAAGGAATTTGTACTCAGTGTTTCTCCATGTAGAGGTTCACAGACATAACCTTAGGAGTTCATGAGTTCTAAAACAATTACATTTTTTCTTTTTGTTTCCTTGACCCTCCAGGGATGGAGTCAGTAGACAGGTTCTTAGACTGGATGGCCTTTAAGACTTCTTTAAGATTTCTTCTTGCTCTAAAAATTATGAGTCCTAATCAATGAAGAAAACTAATACTGACATACTTTTCCTGATCATAGAAACGTAGTGTTTGCAACTCTTTTGCTATTTAGCATTCAATAGGGCTCCTACATAAAACAGATAAAATTAAAAGAAAAATTGTACATTCAAACCTTACAGCTACACTGGAAAGGAAATAACTCCCCTTTTAAAGACGGTTACATTTTCTGCTGTGAACTTAATGCCATGTTGGCAGAATCTCACGTCAGCTATGCAATGCCTGACTCAAAACCTATCAAAAGCTTTCAGCTTTGTTGCCAATGAAAACCTTCGACTCTGCATCAAATTTTCTGGGTACAGTGTATCAAATGAGCTTGGTCTTTTTAGGACTTGACCCATCAGTCATACGAACTCTAAAAGCAAAGCATGACCAACCCCAAAACTTCTAGAGCTTAAAAATACAAACAACATACATTAACAACTTTCTTTACACACTATAATCAAAAAGCTCTACAGAAAACATCATAAATGCTGAAAGCTAGGTAAAATCTATCATTGCATTTTTAATAACCCTACCTGTAACTTATGACTGGCAACATACAGTTAAGTAAGGTCAGCAACTTTACTTACCGATTATAGCTGAAGGTTTAAGTATATTCACTGCATCTTCAAAAGTATCAGGTATGTTCTTTGGGGCGGAGTGAGCATATGGTTCCTGATGACTGTCTATTTTAGCTTTTCGCCCCTGAATTTTTACATAAAATACAGTATTTTTGGTAAATGGTTATTGTGGATTAACTGACAATGATGAATCACATATTGCTTTTACAACAGGAATGTATTTTCATTTACTTTTCTCTTCAACCCATATCTTCTAATCTACCTCCACTGAGTCCATAAACCCAAATATGAAACATAAATCAAATCCCCTTATAACCAGAAACTTCGTAATCCCTCTAAAAACTCTGTGAAGTCCTCCTAAATTCAATGCGACAGAAAGTCCTACAATACCTCTTCTGGGCTTGGTGCATTTTGGAATTCAGAATCTTTCACATTTTAGAGATTATTATGGTGATATATCAAACATTACAAATAGTTCCCAATGGCTACTCCACAACGGAACCAAACCTGGGGACAATCACTCCAAGGACCAAAGGTCAGACTAAAAACGGACTCTCCAGTTTTGTTAGCAGATAAGCTCAGGTCGGTCAGATTTGTTACTAAGTGCATTTCAGAAAACGCTTTTGGATTTCAGAGCTTTTAGAATTTCAGAACTGCACGTGTACTACCACCCAGGGGTCAGGAACAAGAGAAACAGGGAACTCTGGCTCAGTATGGCTCGATGAAGACATGCTTTCCTCCCCAAATCTCAAGTCAAAAACCACAAAAAACAAATCCTTAGTACAAGACAGGTACCAATGACAAATTAGAACAATGAAACATTTCTCAGCATATTAAATGCAGAAACTAACCAGGCTGAGAAATCTGTATCCTTATTTTGGCAAAAGAGAAGCCGTCCTCTGCAAAGGTGAATTCTTCCATCAGAGCTCCAGAATAACCCCAGATAAAACCCAGCAGGGGCTGGGCAAAGCTGCACACCACCATCGGTTGGCTGGGAAGCTAACTGCAAGACTGAAATACAGCCTCACCAGATCGAGGTTCTCAGAACAACAGTTTCTCATGCTTGTCTGCAGGAGGACCACCCTCTCTAATACAGTGGTTCACCAGGAATGTCTCAAAAAGGAGGGCAGTGTTTCGGGTCACCAGGAGAGACTAGAAGCCTAAAATCTATAGGCCAAGCTACTTACAGACTAAAAGGAAAATTCACTCTGAACCTGCAGGTAAATGGGATTCTCACTAGCGCTAACTAATACTGTATTCATTGTAACCTAACTGATTACAAATATCATAAAGAATCACAAAACATTAGTGAAGACCAACATCACAAAAAGAAATACCAAACTACTTGTGTACCAATAAAAATACACACCCTCCCAATAGCCTTCTAAAGTATGTCTCACGGTCCTTGCACCTTATGTACAAACAGATGCAGCAGTTGCAGCTTACTTGAGAGGGAGCTCAGCTAAAATATGAAGAGCACAGGCTTCATGGGTACATCGGCATCAATCCTACCTCCATCACTGATAACCTTAGAAAAGTTCCCTGACCTTTTTCAACCTCAGTTTCCTCTTTTGTAAAATTCCATAGGGTTTTTGAGAAGTTTGATGAAATAATAAACGCAAAATTTTAGCATAATGTCTGGTACATTTTAAATAACTATTATTTTAAATTATGTATAATTGAAGCACTCAAGATTTTTCACTCACATACTTTTTAACTTTTTCATTTTACCTTTTGCACTAATATTGGTACTAATTAGGAAGAAAAGATTTCAGAACTGGAGCAAAGTACACTTGCTCCAGAGATAAAAATGGCAAGAAACTGCTATAAAAGATGCTTGCTCCAGAGATGTAAATGACAACTGCTATATTATTGTCTAAGGCAAAAATACAACAGCACTGTGGACAGGGACAGGTTTGGGTAAGAAGCAGTTTCTCTGCATTCAATGCATGAGAGTAGAAGCTGTAAGGCATTTCTTAAGCTAATAAAATGGAAATCAGTGCTAGGAAGGCAGGCGTGTCCAAAGGATACTAAATCAATCTGAGATAGAAGCTCTTTATTATCCACGAAGGCTTTAGGATTATGTGCCCTTTTCTGGGGAAAGTGTGCACAGATTTCTGTTAGATTGATAAAAGGATTATGACAGTCAAGAGGATTACGATGGCCAAAGGGTTAACAATTTTTTGCTCAAATATCAGATGTCCTGGTAACAACTGAATTATAATCTTCTGAGTTCCCATTAAAAACCTAATATTAGAAGGGTCAAGGACAATATTATTTGCATGATTATGTGATCCCTTAAGAGTCAAAGATCAAAGCAGGAAAGAATAAGTTTGGTGCCAACATAGAGACTACAATCTGAATATGAAGCATGAGGCTTTACAAAGACAGAGGTTCAAGACTGGACGGTTCCTGTTGAGAGGGTGCAGGGGGGTCCCCAGCTGGGACAACGTGGAGAGGCCACTGAGAGGCCACTTTAAACACTGATAATGTTTTAAAAATCAAACTAAAAATATCATTGCAACAACATTCTTTTGCCTCTCCAAGTTTTAAACATCTTACCTTAAATAATAAACCAAACTGGTCAACCATCCAAATTTTCTTCTGTGCCTCTTCCTCTGAGAGGCCATTTTCTACCATAGCCATAACTATAAGATTGGCAATTCCAAGAGCTGCCTGTCCAACAGAACAAAAATTTAAAAAGTAAAGACTAGAGTACATTGCAATGCTTGACTTAATTTACATATTAACGTTTGAGGAATATTTGCTTTATTCTTCCCTTACAAATCACACTAAAGCTGATTCTTTGTGATATTCTCTAAGCATATTTTAAACTATTTTACAGCAGAGATCTTGAATTATAAGATCTCCCCACCTATCTCAACAAAATTATAAGCTCATTATGCCCCATTTTCCAATTCTAAAGAAGAGTGGTGGTTTTAAATTCAAAAAAGCTTATAAAAACTTACCTCTCCTGCACCAAGAAATAAGATTTTGTGTTCTGAGATTGGTTTACCAATAACTTTTTGTGCTGCAAGAAGACCTGATAGAGCTACTGCAGCTGTCCCTACAAGAAAAAGAAAGATTTTTAAAAGTAAGAAATGGTCACAATGAAAAGGGTTTAAAAAGTAGAAGTCAAAAACTCTCAAGTTCTATTTTTGCTTTACCTTGAATATCATCATTGAAGGTACAGTATTTTTCTTGATATTTTCTCAAGAACCTGAAGGCATTATGATTTCCAAAGTCTTCAAACTGAATAAGTGTGTTCCGCCCATATCTAAAAAAACAACAAAATCCATAATGGCTGTGTTGAAAAACCACTACTAAAAAGCTTTCCTGTCTAATATTCCTTATAATAGCATTAAAAAAATACATTGTTAGTTCATTTAGGGCCATCTGGCAATTTTCAGAGTCTGTAAAAGACTAAATTAAAAATGTAGAAATCTATTTCTCATTCCAAAAAGTTTTTGGGGTGCTTAAAACAAATGTAGTACCATGGTGGGCCTGACATTCACAGACCCGCCACAGTACCACGGCATAAATTATTTCCATGTGCCTAAGAGGGTATCTAGCACATACAAACACTAAAGAACTTCCTAAAGAAAAGAAATTTTTGTCTCTGAGTCTCAAAAAAGTGTATATCTGCTATGTATATGCTCATTTCATTAGCAGTTAAACAGCAACACATGAAGGACACAATAAAAGGTGAAAAAATGATTGCGGTATGAGTTCATGGGCATTCAGAGTAAGACGTCAATCATCTTGGTGAGATGGGATAATAAGTGAAGGTTTGAAAAGGAGGTAGGACTTTATTTGGGCCCTGAAAGAACAAAAAGTCAAGAGGTAGGAAGAAAATCAAGGTGACCCTAAATTTTCAACAATCTGACTGTGTATTTCAGAGTGTACATAAAAAGATAGGAGAAATTGGTTAAGGTAAGTCGGGGTCAGATAAGGGAGACTCTTGAACGCCAATTTAGGGAATGGGGACTTTATTCTGAATCTAATGTAGCGTCAGTGAAGGCTTCAGAAGAGGAGAGAATTCACACACGACTCCCTTTAGGAACAAGAAGCCCGCCACTGCTGTGTAGCACACATTGGTGCAGGGAGAGATGACGGGGACAGGAGACGCAGCAGGGAGGCTGCTGCAGCACGAGGACAAAAAGAGCTGAAGCAGAAGCTACAAGAAGTAAGAGACAACTTTGAGACGTTAGAATAAATAAACAGAACTTGATGATGAAGACCAACTGGGAAGTAAGGAAAAAGTTTATTAAAACACTAAGGCACCCGGCTGGTGTAGCTCAGTGGATTGAGCGCGGGCTGGGAACCAGAGGGTCCCGGTTCGATTCCCAGTCGGGGCACATGCCTGGGTTGCAGGCCAGGTCCCCAGTGAGGGCCATGTGAGAGGCAACCATACATTGCTCTTTCTCCCTCCCTTCTCCTCTCTCTAAAAAAAATAAATAAATAAAATCTTAAAAAAAAAAAACAAAAAAAACACTAAGGCAACCTGGATCACTAAGAAGGTACCATTTGACTGTGACTGTCTACGACAGAAAGTGGGACCCTGGCTGGTTGGCTCAGTGGATTGAGCGCCGGCCTGTGAACCGAAAGGTCGCTGGTTCGATTCCCAGTCAGGGCACGTGCCTGCGTTGTGGGCCAGCTTCTCTGCTGGGGGTATGTGAGAGGCAACTAATTGACATATCTCAAGCACACCGATGTTTCTCTTTCTTTCTCCCTCCCTTTCCCTCTCTCTAAAAATCAAGAAATAAAATCTTAAAAAAAAAAGTGGGGGAGATGGCAATTTCTAGGATGATGAAAAGTTTAGTTTTAGGGACTTCCGCCAAGATGGCAGCATAAGTAGACACACTGCACTGCCGCTCACAACCAGAGAGTTTAAACAACGAACTCAACAGCGAAAAATAAACAACCAGAATGGACAGAATCGAACTGAAGGGAAGTCCGACACCCACGAAGTTGGGGAGGACGTACATCCAGGCTGGTAAGCGGGGCAGAACCGAGCGGAGGAGCGGAGTGAGAGGCAGTTTGCCC